>PVKM010000102.1:0-149910 GCA_004027735.1 Carollia perspicillata | reverse complement strand
AACAATAAACAATCTACATACATACTTTGGCAATTTGGGAATATTACTGAACAAAATTTTTTAATTTGGAGTTTATTCTTATGAGAGAGTAAATATTAATGCTTGGGAAAAGTATTCTCTCCTATTTAGCTCTATTAAAATTTAGTATTTTGATTCGTATGTCATAAACTATACATGTAAAGCATAAAAATTTTGCTGTACTAGAATGGTAAAAATGATAAAGTAATGATGAAAGAAATCAGAACTTAATAAAAGGAGAGATGTGCCACAGTCAGGGATTGGCAGACTCCATGTAGTACACATTACAGCTCTCCTCAAACACACCTCTAGGGTTAATCAATTCCCATCAGAACATAATTACCTGCTGAAATAAAATAAGTGGTAAAAACAAAATTAATACAAACCAACAGCATGTGTAATGACCGCAAGTTTTTACTGACGTTGAAATGCTTCTGCAGTACTTCCCGCACACTTGTATCTTCAGAGAGACACTAGAGGGGGGAAAAGAGAATTAAGGAATAATGTAATTTAAAACCTACATATAACCTTGTTGGTACACCTTGTTTTTTTTTCTTTTACCTTGTTAACTCCATTCATCATCAAATAGATGCTTCTCTTACTCAGAATACAAAAGTCAAAATCAAATTTTCAGTCTACTGATTTGCTTCTCATCCTTTTACACTGTTTAATTGACAAAAAGATACAGCATAATCCTTGCTACCCACGAATTTTTAGTCTGAAAAGGGAATCTACACAGTGATACTAGTGGGATGTTCAAAATGCAGCACAAAACACAACAGAAAATCAGAGCTACGTATAGTAGCTCTGGGAAAACGAGGCTACATACAGAATGCTTAAACTGTACGAGTCAACAGGTGAAATAGATGAAAGGATGTATGAGTCATAAGGAACAGAACGAGTAATGTTGGAAGGCTGTAGCAGGGTGACGGAAGATAAGTAGTCATGTAATCCCGAGTTTCAGTTATTGGCAAAGTAATCTGTAGAGAAAGAAAAGGCAGGACAACCTAACTGGAGGCGATTTTAACTGTTCATACAAGAGACAAACAGGGTCTGAATTAAAGTGGTGTGAAGACAGGAGAGAATTAGACATAAAAGACATGTTCAATGGAGAGACAACTGACGAGAAGTGGAGAAGAAAGGGTTTGAGAGAGGAAAAGAAAAAAATCAGAGATGACATCACAGCATATAGAATGTCCCAGGAGAAGTGAAAAGAGAGATGTGGTCAAGGAGCAAAACTCAGATCATCAGTATTTAAGAAGCAGATGGAAAAAGAAGCCAAGTTAAAAGATTCAGAAAGACACTGAAGACTAGAAGAGAGTAAAGCAAGAGCAATAACACCAAGGGAAGAAAACTTCAAGAGGCACTGGTGATCAACAATGTATAAAGAACTTTGTATAATTAAGATACATTTTGACAAGAAGCTAATGGCTTTGGAAACTTGGAGAAAAGAGTCAACTAGTGACTGCAGTGGATTAGGAGGAATGAAAGGTACACATGGCACTAAAGGAAGGTTAATGAAAGAAAAGTAAATTCAAAGTTGGCAGAATCAAGAAAGGCTTGTGGAAGACTGACATTAATTTTTAAAAAATCATCTGCAAAGAATAAGAATTTTTTTCTTAAAAAAAGAGAGAAAAGCCCAAAGCCAGAAAACTAAATTACGTATTTCTATATTTTTCTAGAGCTAAAACTGCTTCCTCTACTTCTTCCACTGTTAGGAAGATACCGATTCAGGAAGAAGTTCTAGTCTCATGAAATAAAAGTTTTGCATTTTCAGTAAACGTATTATCCTACTTATAGTTCCCATTACCCTTACTATTGTTTTAGGTCTTCTATTTTAAAGGACTTGCTATTACTATACATATCTTTTTCTTTTTTATTATAAACAGGGTCAAATAGCCTTTGGACATACAAAAGATGAACACAAAATAAAGCAAAGTAATTCAAATCAAAGACTTTTGGAAATTAACTGTGGTCCTGGCTTCTGCAATTTTTGACTCTTATCAAGTCACATATAAAGTTGATGTATTATAATCAAAGCACTTAGGAAAACTACAGAAAATCCCCTGGGGCAAAAATATTGATGAAAGAGTTTTTTTCCTACCAGAATTCAATTGCTTAAAAAAAAAAAGTATTTGCTTTTTAAAAAATAACATGTGTCAAAGGGTTAGTCTTCTATACTCTGCCTTTCTGCTCATCTCCTTATTTTCTGAGGTCTGAATCCAACTCCCTTTCCTTCTGAAGGCTATCACTTCCTTGCTTCCATAATTAATCTGATTTTAAAAAAGTTTACAGGATCTATGTGTGAGACATTAAAAAACATGACCTCATCACATTTTTAATTTCACCTTAATTCAAACATAAACTACCCAAGAATAAGGCTGTTATCAATAACCACTTACTGAATGCCTATTATATTTAACTAACTATGATAATTATTGAAGATATTACATCTTAGGTTCTGAAACATGACTGAATTTTTTACGTTTGTCTCCAGAAATGATGTAAAGGGAATAAGATAGAGACTAACATCACCACTTACAGGAACATGGGAGAAATTCCCAGAAATAAAGCAGACCTTCCCTGTTGTTCAGGAAAGCTGATACAGTTCTTTTCCTTGATGAACTCATGCAAAGCTGTCACAGAAGTTCCTACTGTGCTCACTGCACAGCATTTGGCCAGTGTCTTCTTCAGGTAGATTCTGAGCAGAACGTTGTTACAGGATTGCACTCACATCTCAGGACTCCTGCTGCTCCAGGGATAACTTATTGGCAGCAGCGTATGTCCTAAATCTCCTAGTCATTTCCTATGGAAACCTCTCATCTTTTGTTAACTAAACAGGGAAGGTTTAAGACAATAGGTAAATCTTCTAAATCTTCCTTGCCCTTGGCTACAGTACTTTGAGAAAATTTTGTTAGAGGAAAATTAGCTATGGTTCTTTCAGATGTTCTTTTATACAGGGATTTATTTCTCTTACCCTGCCATGCTGAGATAAGTGTTTACACTGCCTGACTCATTTGGAGCAGCATTAAAATATTCAGAGTTCCAAGTTCGACACTATCCTAAAGATATTCCTGAACGAGATGCCAGAGGTGACCAGTTATCTAAACCACTGTTTTTGGTGTAACTCTGGAATTAGAAAAGCTTGCTGGACAGTCAGCACTGAGAGAAATGACAGCTCCCTTAATGCAGTCCCTACCCCACTCCCACCCACAGGACAGGGCCTCTGGCCATGGTGCTGACATATTTTTCAAGTGAAGTTCATTTTAATATAAAAGGAGGTGAAAAATGATTACAATTTTTTAAAAACTATTAGAACTAAGAGACACATACTCCAGTGTCACTAATATTACCTTAGAAAAGAATGCCAAGGTTATCAAAAAAAATAATAACAGGATAGTACTGACATTCATTCCTACCATCTGACCCTAAATTCAGTGATATAGGACCGGCAAAAAATGGACCACACACCTAAGGGTTAGCCACGCTACTACCACATGGTTCCCAATTTTCTGAGTCATCCCGAATTATGCTTCACCGATACCCCCCACCATCTACTTCCTTTATATACCCACTCTGAGATGGTCAGAATGTAACATGTCTGGGAAGCACAGGAAGATGGATGATGGCATAGTACGACCTGGGCTATTAGTCATCTGAGGAAGGAAGTAATAAAAGCCCTGGGATAGCACAAATTTAAACACTGCGAAAGACTGCAGTTGAATCTCTAATGCAGTCAGATAACACACTACTGTAACAAGACATCAGTTAAAGAGCTGTAGAAGGTCAAAGTGTGAGACTTACTCAGAAGTGGATTCAAAGACCAGGAGGCCAGAGCTCTGATCCACTCCAGACCTTGGTAAAAGGGACAATGTGGGAGCACCAATTGTAAAGTGTTCCTAAAAAATGGAATCTCATAGTTAAAGTGTCAAACAAAGCTTGCCTAACCTAACAAATATCTGAGTCCCAGGCAAGTCTAATTTCAAGAAGAGGGTAGAAGGGAGGATCCACACCTACTTATACCACAGCATAGTATCTAAATTTTAAGATAGTATTAGCCACTTTTACATATAATTCCATTAGAAAAAAATAAGAGCTCGACATTTTATGTAAAAACAAGTTTAGTACGTATGTAAAGTGTGACATGGCTATAAACTAAATAACTACTCTGTAGCAAAAAAAAAAAAAATAGAGAGAAAAAGAAAAAGAATAAGCTGTCACTTGAGGGAAACTTCTACTTTTTATCTTGTATTCTTACCACTGATTAAATTTGTTCAATGAACTTTTAAACTAAAAAATAAAATGTGTCAAAATTATAATACATGATCAGACTACATTTTATTATTAAAACAAGAATGGAGTTTCAGTAATGAAAGATGAGTAAGTTCCAGAACAGCGGTGTGACTATGGTTAACAATACAGTACTGTACACTTGAAATTTGCTTAGAGGGTAGATCTTAGTTTTCTCACACACAGAAATTATACCTATGCAAGGTGATGGATATGTTAATAGCTTGATTGGGGTATTTCACAATACATGTATATCAAAATATCAAGTTGTACACCATAAACATGTACTGTTTTCAACTTGTCAATTATTCTTGAACAAAAATGAGAAGAAACTAGATTTAAGAGAAATATAAATTCAAAATTCTCACTTTTAATTTGGTATTGTTATTTAAGAATAAAATCAATGTGGCTTTAATATAAAACAATCCTTTCACTTTCACAGGACCCATATTTTTGAAAGGTTCTACTATGTGGGAGTTATCTAGCAACATTGTTCAATCATGTTATTAAAGCTCCTCTCCCTCCTAACTGAAATTTCTTATCAGCCTAAGATAAACTGATGCTAACACGTTAAGGTGATGTGACAATGGTCTGTACAGGTTAGTCTGTTCAATGTAAATGTAGGTGGATTTACAGACCCCACGAGTGTAGTAAAACTTCAAAATAACACGTGAAGGTGCCTCTGGAGCTAAGAAGCTCAGGACTCCAGGGACTCCAACGCAGAGCTCACCAATGTACATAACAGAACCGCAAGTGCCACACTCTGGACTACCTCGTAATAGACACAATCAGATAAAAGCTCAAGTTCTTTACGAGAACTGGAGGGAAAAGAAATGCAATGGATAGGTAGGAATAAACCACTGGGCTAGTATACTGCTAAATTTATTAAATAAAAAAAATAACTTCCATGATGGAAATCCATTAAGAAAATAACTTAAAAGTATAAATCAGGTATAAACAAAACAAAAATCTCACTGAAGCTCTTTTGAGAGAAAAAAATTCAAAAGATATGATGTTTCAACAGTCTTTTGAGGAGAAAATATGCACACACAAAAACATATAATTTGTATTTATGCAGTTTTATGCCACAGCACATTAGAAGCTTGTGCTAATTTAGACATTTTAAATATTAATAACTTTTAATTGCTTTCCAATGGTATAGCAAGACACGAAAGTTACATTAAATATTATTGGTTTTGTTCTAAGTTACCTGAACATTCTCATTCCACTTGTCAGCAAAAAGCTTATCTGGAAATTCTACAGGCAGAGATAATTGTTCTTTAAATATTTTAAGATACTGTGGAAAACCAAATGAATTCATTAAGTGTATCTGCCGGTGAGAAAATCGTGACTTCACTCTTTTTTCTAAGAGTTCCAAAATATCCTTAAAAACAAACAGAAATTCCAGTAAGACACATGTTAAAAAAATATCAACTTTAGTTGTAAGTACTTAAACTATCACCTATAATTAGCAATGCATATCCTATAATACACAATTAAGCATAAAAAAATTTATGAAAGCCTCTAAAAACTCAAATTATTCCCTTCATCTCCTTATGGTTACAAGGCAGTGAAACTAAGAGAGGATGGCCTGGAAATAAATCGAGCCTCTAAAAAACTCTGTCATGCATGCTACTTTAGTCCACGTGCAAGCAGTTGTAGGCCTAGTGATGTCATTTACCTACCATGTTATTCTCAGATAATTCTTAACATTCCAAGACCTACAGTAATTGCTAAAAATATATAACAATTATTAAATAGTTATATGTCATAGTAACATTAAGTGTTTCAATAAGGAATTTTGAACATCTACAAAGAATTCAGATAAAGAATTAAGATAATAAAATGTGTTAAAATTTAGCACATTCATAAAAACTTAAACGTCATCTTTATTGTTTTATGTAACAAAGACTCAAGTAGCAGCATGTGTAATGGAGAGAAGTTCCATTCACTGAAATAGCTACAATTCAAGCTGAAGCCACGCTAGACTACAGGAACATAGACTACAGGGACAAACTGCAGAAGAGGAAACTGGCAGAACAGGGCATGACAGCGTTAACTGTCTGTCTTCTGGCTTTTTATAGAGATATTTTAGAAATTACTTATATCTGTGTTATTTTTCCTTATAAAGTTAGAAATCACATTTACTGTCAATTTTCTAAAATTAAAAAGCTAAAAAAAAAAGAAAGCTGTGGTGAGGCCCAGAAATATGGATTTTTAAATCTATTTAGATGATTTTCATGTAATAACTAGGTTAAGAAATCAATTATACAGAAGAAAGAATTCAAGGGCTCAAAATGGGATCATTGTCAGTTTGGAAAGGAAAACAGGCAAGATTAATAGATTGGGGTTGGAGAGAGGAGGGTGAATGAAAAACCTGGAATAATTTTATAGCTTAAAGAAAAATACAGTGCCAGTAAAAGAGAATTAAAGGAAGTTAAATTTAGAGAAAGGAATATTATACATTTACTTTCTCTTAAGGAGCAGTTCTACATCACTCATATAGGTAAGTGGCTTAAAATCTGGTAAGCGACACACTATGCAAGCAGTAACTAAGAACCAGATTTGGGAATGGAAAGAAAGATGAATGTAAAAGGCATTTTAGTGGTGGACAGTAATGACAGAAATTGGTAATGGGGGGATAAAGAGGTCAGTAAAACAAAAGGCATTTCTTCCACAGGGAAGAGGTTATTTGCTGGCAAATATACCACTCCATCTGCCCCTTTGCTTTTTCCTTATAAACATAGACACTTATGTGCTTGTTTGAAAATGATACATCAAAATAAAAAAGAGCCTCTGATAACATCGCTAAGGAGCTACTGACCCTTTATTTACTCCTTCCCTGGGTCAATAACATTTGCCACTGCCACTTCCAACCAAAGGAAGATTTTTAAAAATCATTTTATTTATTTATTTTTAGAGAGAGGGAGGGAGAAAGAGAGGTAGAGAAACATTAATGTGTGGTTGCGTCTTGCACACGCCCTACTGAGGACCTGGCCCACAACCCAGGCATGTGCCCTAGACTGGGAATAGAACCGCCAGCCCTTTGGTTTGCAGGCCAGAGCTCAATACACTGAGCTACACCAGCCAGGACAAAGGAAGATTTTTTATAGCAAGAAGAAAGGTGCCTCACCCCTGTGACAGGATGCTGCTTTGGGCAAGTAGGAATAAGGTATGTGGAGAACCATCTACAGGGGGGCTAATTATAAAGGCAGGCATCATTAGCTCTGGCGCACTGGGGAAGAAGGACAGAGAAAGCCACTCCATAGAAGAAAAAGCACTAGAAAAAGCAGTGTTGAAAGGTGACTTTGTAAAAAAACTACTCTTTTCTAAAAAAGACAAAGAACTACAGAAAAGAGAAATAAGTAAACGAGCCTAATTTCCAGAGGTGTGTACTTAAAAAGTTAAAACAGTATCATTCTGAGTTGATTCCAAACATTTCCAAAATATGGAAAGAATCATAATGTAAACAAAAACTATTAGTGACTTTTATCAAATGGTGAAAAGATTATTTTAACTTTCTCTTTACATGCTAATGTAGAAATCATATTTAGTAGCATAATCTGGCTTCACATTTTTTAATTCAGTGATTCCACCGGAGAGACTGAGGTGTTAGTTTATGAGCATGTGTGATAACTGTTTTCTTATTTTCCTCAACCTGATGCATCAGGCATCGGTGAAACATGTTTGAAAATGCGTAATATGAATATGATGAGCTACATAGGTGTCTATGTTGGTAATTAAGCTTTAATTTTATAGATATAATTAATTTTTAATAGGAAGACTTACCAATCTACATGTAAGACCAATAACTGCTACTGGAGTCTGTGCAGACTGAGAAATATCAAAAAGATTATAGAGGAGTGTTTGGTTTCTATGATGAGCAAAAAGATCAAACTCATCTAATATGAAGATCACTGGACAACTACTCGTCCGGTCACCTAAGGTTTAAAATAAGAGTTCGATATTAACAAGCAGTTATGTCGACTTTTGTTAAATTTCCAAACTATTTACTACATTACACTTTTTAAAACTTAATTCAACAAACAAATATTGATAACCTGCTCTGGATACGGCACTTAGCAATGCAAGCACGTTTACTCAACAAAAATAAATTATTCACAGGATAAGACAGCCTTAAGTATTTCAGTCTAATTACTAGACTCTAGCAGTTTACTAATGAAAATTTTAAAAAATCATTTAAATACTGAAGACTATTGTTTTTAAAATTATGTAAATATAGTTCTTCTATCATCAGAAAATTTACAAAGTTCTCTTAACACCTAAACAGACCAAATCACTTTGTGATTAAATATAAAGAGCCACTAATTTATGCACAAAACTATTACTTCAAAAGGACTTGTTTGGTTAGTAGAAGTGCAATATATAGCTTCCCATAGAAATAATTTTCTTATAAATAATGGTTAGACTGAAGTTCAATCAAAGCCACTATAATGCCTTCTAACCACAATTTTAAGACTGCAACAATAAGGAAAAGTTCAATATGTATCTGTGCATTCATTTTTCTCATCACAATGGAATCTACCTTAGCAAAAGATTCACTATTACCTTTAGGGTTAAGGCTTTTTATTTGCATCAACAAGTGGAAAGAAACTTTGGTAAGGGGACACTCACTCCAACAGACAATAAAACATTTAACACTAACCTAAATGGCATGAATTCCAGAGGGACTACTCAAAAGTTTAGAAACAGATCTACATAATTAGAAATTTAGTATTGGTAAAATACAGCATTACTTATCCATGGGGAAAAGTGCTTACCCAAGGTTAGAGCTCCATTTTACACCTCACCAAAATAAATTCCAGCCAAATTATTAATTATAAATATATATATTAGATGAAAATATAATTATCTTTAAAATCTGGAGGAAAAATTGACTACGTAAAAATGTTTAAATTCTGTTCAGTAGAAAATACAAACCAAATCCAAGAGAAGAGAAATATTAAGTGCAAGAATACCAATAAGGAGGCCCTGAGCAGGCAGTTCAGTTGGTTAGAGCAATCAGTTGGTGTCCTGATTCACCAAGATTACAGGTTCGATGGTTGATCAGGGCACATACAAAAATCAACCAATGAATGCACAAACAAGTGGAACCACAAATCATTATTTCTCTCTTTTTCTCTCCCCCCTCTCCTCTCCTACCTCTCTCTAAAATCAATCAATAAAATAAAATGAAAAGAATTCCCATAAATAAATGCAAACTAAACACCAAAATAAGGCAAAGAAGCAATAGGAAATACATGAGGCAGGACATATAAATGGCCAATAAAAATAGAAGATGATAATTACCAAAATTTAGCAAATTGTTTTTCTATTGAAATATAAAAAACAAACAAAAACTAATCAGTTTTTGAAATTGTAAAGACAACAGCACTCTGAAATATGCTTAGAAAATTGACCTCCTAGGGCCGTTTGGTAGTATTTATTCTTCTTAAGTGTTGTACCTTTTAATCCAGAATTCTACTAACTGAAATTTATCCCAGAAAATATGTACATGACTGTAACAGTGGAAAATTATAAACCACCCCACCGTTATTTTGATATTGTTTCTGTAAGTGCGGACTCTGACTACTATGTGGCTTGTAGATGAACACATGTTTGTGTAAGAATCCTAGGAACCAGCTTCAAAAGATACAGACTCCAACCTCCAGGCATCCCAGCTCCAGGAGATTTGCTGACCTTTACCCATGGAGCCAGGATGACTAAACCAGGATGACACGCAGTGGACCATCACTTGCCTTACCAAAATGGATTGTGCTCGTCTGCACATAGGGAACTTTTCAACCCCCTTCTTGATCTCTGTTCTGTTCCCCTCTTCCTCCTTATAAAGAACCCATCTCCACCTCTGCCTCCACTGAGAGGTGGAGATGGGCTTTGAGACAAGAGCCCCATCTTCCAGGTGGCTGGCTCGTGCACATAAACCACTTTCCTTCACGGCAGCACCTGCCTCTCCAGTGGTGGTTTTCGCAGAGGCAGGCAGCCTCTATGGACCTGTTTTTGGTTACATAATTATCTAAGATGACCTCCTTAATTGTATAAAATAAGAAATAAAAGCCCATAAATGGTTGTTATTAAGATATAATTTATATTTTTAACTAAAGTTAATATATATTTATAAAATGAAATGTATGAGAATTATAAAAATGATGGTACAGCTCAATATTTACTGACATGGAAAGATATGACATGCTCACAACATGCTATTAGTAAATGAAAAGATGTAAACTACACAATTATCAAAAATGAGTTTATTCTTATAAAAATTACTTATCTATCCACATCAACGATATATTGCAGGTGAATAAAGATACGAAACCAAGATACTTGGGATGACCACTATTCCAGGGGAGGGAATACAGTGATTATTTTATTCTTTTTTATATATTTTTAATTTTGTAAAAACATGTTATTTTTATAATCAGGGAAACAAAGTTAAGTATCCTTGATATTGTTAAATAAGTTAATATTTACCTTTAGTTAGAGCTTCCAGAATGAATGAAAGGTTTTCAGCAAAGCTTCCCTGAATAACAACAACAACAAAAAAACCCATACCATAACTAGAAGTTTAGTGAAATCAAGAACAGAAGGGCTATCTGGCCCTTCGACATTATATAGGCACACTCTGTATCTGACACTTAAACACTAAATAGACACTATCTATTTTTTATAGTAAACTAGAGTCACTGACCAGATTTTCAGCTGAATATCACGATGCTTATAATCTAAAACTTAAATATAAAAGTAGAAGGGCATAGCATTTAAAATGGCATTACTAAATCATGTTCAAAATTTTATATTTTTCTGGATAAAACCCATAAAAATGTTAATGTTTTTAAAGGTAGTTTTTAAGAGTTGCTACAGTTAGAAAACTAGAAATCCATTGCACTTTGTATCTTCAAACGCATCAGGCTCTTGCAAGTCTCAAATTAATCTCCACCACTTAAAAAAATGACCATGAATTTAAATGAGATCCAGAAGAAAAAGGGAGAAGAAATTTGCCTCAAATATTAGAAACTATAATAGTGTATCTCTATTCAAAAGCATATTATAGAATTTGTATATAGCATATCACATTTGGCTATGATTACTTGGAGCACAGTCAAAACATTTTTGGATACAACTTAAATATTCTAGATGGAAATTAACAGAGGAAGTAGATGTATTATCCAGATGTTCCAGCTTGTGGATAAAGGCCCTGTTAAATATTTTTTTCATTAAAGTCAATTTACTTCAGATTTTTTAATTTAAAGAAATAGCCAACTTTAAATTTGAGAAGATGTAAAGGAAAAAAAAACACACTTGTTTGTTTCCTGATCAAGAGAACTAATAATATTAAACAGCGTAAGTTTTTCAGAACTTCCATATATTTTGTAATCATTACATTCAGTCAAGTAAATACTTTTTCCAAGGTAGGCAGACTACAGGCATTTACCATAACATGTGACAACTATGGTAATAATGCTGATGACCAGGATGACAACTGTGAATCCAATGCAGAGGTCCATTTAAGAAAGTTAGAAACACCAATCTATTTCAGTTGGAAACCCAAAAGCCAAACTGAGCTTCTATAACAGTAACTCTCCTAGACCAAGTAGGCAACTACTTTAAACATTAAAATCTAACAGAAGGTAGAATACTGGAGTTATAAAAGGGGCATTTTGAACTTGCACTTCAGAGACCTGCGGACAATGAAAGAGTAACACAAGATTGGCTCAAGTTTTTATAGATAATCACAAAAGAATGAATTACTAAATGTGAGGTTTTCACAACTATGGCTGTGTTGCTGCCTTAGAGAATACACAGTTTAAAAATTAGAGTGACAGCACTGCATAATTACTAGTGACCAGAAAATGAACTAGGAAGGTATGAGGGGGGACCCCCAAAACACCCCAGAATTATCTTTTGGAGGGCGGGCCCCTTGTAGTACAGGCTTCTCCCACTACATGAGTGTTCTAGGAACCCATCTGTATCAGTGTACCAGCTGGTGGTGTTGTGAGAGGTAGCATTTGCCTCAGTAAATTTTTTTAAGAGTCTTTCAATAGGTTTGCCCATTTCATGATGCGTGATTTACGAGCACACTTCCCACACTGTGCTTGAGTATTCAGCAATTTTTGATTAAAAAATGCCACAATCCCTGTGCCCCACCCTCCCCATTAATCTGATATCACCTCAAGTGACTTATTTTTTGTTTCCCTGATGAAAAATGCCTTCAAAGGGAAACACTTTACAGATATGGAAGAGGTGAAACAAAAATAGCAGGAGCACTAAAAGGCATCAAAATGACAAGTTCAAAAACTGTTTTGAGTGGTGGAAAAATGTCTCGATAGGTGTGCTGCATCAAATGGAGAGTATTTTGAAGGTGACTTAAGTTAAACTCACAATTTAAAAAAAATAAATTCTGTTTTTTGGGGTGCCCACTTATATATAACCCACTTCAAATGCATTAACAGTATGAAGGTAAGTTGTTTCATCACAAAAATTAAGGCAGCTAAAAATTAAACTCTTCCATTGAGCCCTATAAATCAATGATAGCTAAAAAGGTTTTAAAAGTTCAAAAACATTTTTAATCAGGTTTTTTAAAAGTTACTGATGTTCACTGTCCTAGATTCTAAGCTATTATCATAATGAGTTATTTGGTAAGTTTCTGAAAACAGTTTAACAGTAAGAGATAACTGATATTTGTATAGTATGTTATTACCATCAAGTATCTTTTCTTAAAACATAAATAATGTTTAATGCTTTCTTTCATCATGAAGTAAGTTTAAGATAATGCCCATTTAACAGATGAGGAATCTGAAATGCAGAGGTATTCATTAATCATGATCACCAGGCTATAAAGCAAAAACTAAACCCACTTTTTTTTAACTTCAAATACACTACATTTTCTACCATTCCCATGCTACCCAAGACTCAGAAGACTAGAAATAGATCACTAAAGTATTTTTAAAAACATCAATCTCCAAAGAAAGACAAAGAATTGGATTATTTATCTTACAAATAAAGGAACAAATTCAGATAAAATCTACATGAACGAGGTTTTGATGAATAAATGCATCCCAGCACAGTATACATTTTTGACAAGACCCTTGCATATTTTAATTTAGAATCTCTGAACCCTCCATAGCTTTCCAAAAGTATAAAGATATGATATCACAGATTTTACTTTTATGCCTATTTAATAAAAGAACAGAAATGATACTTACAAAAACTCTATCTCCAACTACATTTTCCAGATTTAACTGCCTTGTGATTTCCTTTAGGGCTATTTTATCATTGGTCTGCAGCAGTCCTGAAATAAAGTCCATTTAAAATTATTTAATTAAAATAAACTATATATTTGACACAGTACAGATTATTTCCCAGTCAAAAATTTCTTCTACAGCTTTTTGAATTGAACTAGAAAAAAAAAAATTAAAGACTGTGAGTTTGCATTTCTTTTTACAACTGAGTGATAAAGATATTTGGTAGATTCAAAGAATAAAGAAACATTTTTTTTGGAGTCAGTGTTATTAAAAAAAGAGAGAAAAACCAAAAGTCCTTTATTTTTGTTTTAGTTTCTAAAAATATTGTACATGGTGTACAAAATTAAAACTTGTTAGACATAGATCTACACTTTAAAATATAATTAATCTAAATTTAAAACATACAAGTTAATTTAGTTTTGTACTATGAAAAGCTCACGATTTGTTATCATTTCCAATTGCAAAACAATGACATACTTACCATTTAGGTGAACTTGTAATACATTTTCGTTCATATCTTCTACATCCATTAGCTCTTTCAAAGCATGGTTTATTAACTAAATAATATTAAAAAGTTTATAAGATATTTAATAATAGGTAAAGATGATATGCCCATATTTTAAAACTACAACTAATGGAAAAAGAATATAAACAGATTGTCATTTTAAATAAATAAATCTGCATATTCTATAGTTTCATCTGTGTAAGTTGAGAGGTATAAAAGAGAAAGTTCTTATTACAGAAACTTAGTGCTTGTAATGAAAACACTGTTACTATTAAAAATATATCTGTAATAATAATTACTACTAAAAATATGCTCAGCGTTAAACCACCTTAAACTATTTAATTGTAAAGCTTCACATTTCTATAATTAAAGGTTACTATTCCATGTATTTATATTCTTTATATTTTCAACTGTGACATCTTATCACTCATTAAAATATACATCTCTTTATATTAATGCTGCATAGATTTTTAAAATTTAAAAATGAATAAAATTAAGAAAAGACAAAAAATGTTTCTTAAAAGGCAGGGTAATGAAGAACTATTCCTTCTAATATTAAAACTGAAGGACACAATCACAAAATAAATGTTATAAGAAAACAGGCTCCATTAATGAAGAAAATTTTTTTTAAAGATGGCATCAAAATTTAGTGAGAACAAAAGGAATTATTTAAGAAACGAACTGGGACAACTGGTAAACAAAATACTATTTGTACTTTCAACAGTCTATACTCTATCAGTTACTGTAAGACTTTTGTACAATAGGAAGAAGCAAATAGTCTCATTTTAAGTTACTAGGTTTCACAATAGGACATCAAACATAATAGCTGTTCTTTGTTTACCTCTACAGTTTTTAAGCATATGGAATTCTACCTTAAAACACAGAATAGGTAGTCCAGGTCCTCTTTAAAAAACAAGCTCAAATTACCAACTGTTATACTATGTACAGAGGCCCAGCTGAGATGTGACATTCTATATAAAGAACCATCAGAAGAGCCCCGGCTGGTATACCTCAGTGGTTTGAGCGTGGGCCTGTGAACCAAAGGATTACCACCAGTTCAGTGCCTAGTCAGGGCACACGCCTGGGTTGCAGGCCAGGTCCCCAGAACAGGGCGAACAAGAGGCAACCACACATTGATGTTTCTCTCCCTCTTTCCCTTCCCCTCTCTCTCTAAAAAAAAAATAAATAAATAAAATCTAAAAAAAAAAGAAAAAAGAAAAAAAAAAGAACCATCAAAACATAAGGTGGGGCTGCCTTTGGGTCAAATCAGACCTTATTACAAGAGTTAGTCATCGGATGATACAAACTTGGGCTCTCAAAATATGGCCTCTACAGTATTTTCTTAGTAATCTGCTATGTTAATTGCCCCCATCTCTTGATGTTTTCTTTATATAACATTTATATATCCCTGGCTGAGTTTATGTATTAAATTATTTGAAGTTTGATGAATTGAGAAACATTTCAAAATGCTTTTTGCAAAAAGAAACAAGGTTAATAATATATTTTAATTTTTCACATGCATAAAGAGAGTCTTAACAGGTTTATTGAGCACTCTTTCCACTGAATTGACTTTAAGCATCAAGTTATGATTTGCCCAGATCAATTCACAGCTTTTTTTATTGGGGAGGGGGCACACGCAGAGGGCAGGGGAGGGGTATGGTCTGAAACCATAATACATTTAAATTTAAAATGTATTAGCAAGTTTGTCTTCAAATAATTTTTGTTCCAATTTGAATACTGCTAAAATTTACTGTGTAATTAGCTAGGCAATTCAATCATATAATTTAAGTCAGTTTTTTCACTGATACAATGTCATCTTTTCAAATACTTTAAACTATATTATACACTAAAAAGTTAGTTACAAATGTTATACCAGCCAGCACAACCAATTTGACTACCCAATTTGCACATTCTTTGTAGCTAAAAATTAATTTTATGAATGTACAAGCAGTTTGCTTAAATCTCCCAATATCTAGGGATTTTTAAGCTTACCTACTATTACAATTTCCAAATACTTTAATGAACATAACATTCAGCAATATGCAAATAGAACAACAATTAGAAGGAACATCTGCTTAACCGTCTAGCAAGTTTCTTTGTCTACAGTAATTCCCATATATAAGAATTATTTTCCAGGGTCCAATCTGTCATTTGGAACTTTATTATTTTTTTCAAGTAAAATGTTTGAAATATAACAAACCCCACTATCTGTAAACTTTCTCAATCAACTGTAGATTTTGAATTTTTGTATTTCAGACAAGCCAAGAGCAATGTCTTAAATACTCTGTGATCTTATTTCTAAATCGGAATTTACATAATTATATCAATGGCCATTCCTATCTAAGAGTAACCTATTTTATACCTGACGATAATCCCACACAAAGCAAATTACAGAAGTGACACAGTTAAACAAGCTTCTCAGCTTTCTGACCTCAATATTGGAGTGCAGCAGAAATAAATGTCATTGGATCAAAATGAAATACCAAGTAGGGGACTCTTCCATATTACAGTGAAGTCACACAAATAAATGACTTCAAAGCATAACCCTAGTAAACATTTACACACTGATCATAGGAGCTCCTAAATATGTGAGGCAAATCGTGATGGACATAAAGGGAGAGATTGACAGAAATACAGTCATAGTTGGGGATTTTAATGCTCCACTGACTTCAATGGATATATCTTCCAGGCAGGAAGTCAACAAGGAGACAGTGGCCTTAAATGACACACTAGATCAAATGGGTTTAACTGACATCTTCAGAGCATTTCACCCCAAAGCAGCAGAATATACATACTTTTCAAGAGCACATTGAATGTTTTCAAGGATAGGCTATATGTTAGAATACAGAACAATTCTCAATAAATTTAAGATTCAAATCATATCACACATCTGCTCTGACCTATGAAACAATATGAAATCAGAAATCAATCACAAAAAAGAAAATTAAAAAATGCACAGAGACATGGAACTAAATAACATGGTATTAAACAATGAATGAAATCAACAATGAGACCAAGGAAAAAACCATAAGAGATCTTTAAACAAATGAAAATGAGGATACAACAATCCGAAATCTGTGGGACACTGGGAAAGCAATCCTAAGAGGGAAATTCATAGTATTATAGGCCTATTTCAAGAAATTAGAAAAAGGTGAAATAAACAATCTAACTTTACAGTTAAAGGAACTTAAAAACAACAACAACAACAAAGCCCAAAGTGAGTAGAGGAAGGAAAGATCACAGTAGAAATAAATGAAATAGAGTCTTTAAAAAAAAAGTTACAAGAGATCAATGAATCCAAGAGCTGGTTCTTTGAAAAGATAAACAAAATGTGACAAAACTTTAACTATACTCATCAAGATAAAGAGAGGATCCAAATAAATAAAACGAGAAAGGAAAGAGAAGAAATGACAGCCGACACAAGAGAAATACAAAGAATTGTAAGAAAATATTATGAACAACTATGTGCCCACAAATGGGACAACCTGGAAGAACTGGATAAACTTCTAGAAACATACATTTTAAAAAACTAAGTAAGAAAGAATCAGAGAATCTGAATAGACAGATTACACCTAGTGAAATAAATGTGATACACCATATAAGCAAAATGAAGGATAAAAACCCTATGACCTTATCAACAGATGCAGAAAAAGCATTTGAAACAATCTAGCACCCACTTAAGATAAAAACTCTCAGCAAAGTGGGAACAGAGGGAATATACCTAAACATAATAAAGGTCATTATATGACAAAACCACTGCAAGCATCATACTGAACAGGCAAAAACTACAAGCATTGCCCTTAACATCAGGAACAAAACAGGGATGGTTGCTTTCACTTCTCTTACTCAACATGCTATTGGAAGTCCTAGCCATAACACTCAGAAAAGAAGAAATAAAAGACATCCAAATGGGAAAGGAAGAAGTAAAACTATCATTATTTACAGATGACATGATGTTGTACGTAATGAACCCTAAAGACTCCATCAAGAAAGAACTAGAACTGATAAATGAAGTCAGCATTCAGGATACAAAATTAATATTCAGAAATCAGTTTATCTTCATAAACTAATATAAGAAATGGAAATTAAGAGAACAATCATAATTGCTTCAAAAAGAATAAAATAGCTAGGAATAAATCTAACAAAGCATATAAAAGACTTGTACTCAAAGAATTATAAGACACTGAAGAAACTGAAGATACAAGTAAGTGGAAGCACATACAATATTTATGGATACGAAGAATTAAATCATTAAAATGTCCATGCTACCCAAAGCAATCTATAGATTCAACACAATTCCTATCAAGAATCCAATGACGTATTTCAAGGAAAGAGAACAAATATTTTAAAAATTTATATGGAACCACAAAAGGCCCTACACAACAACAGCGATCCTGAGAAAGAACAATTAGAGTAATCGTACTACCTAATATCAAACTATACTATAAGGCCATAGTAATCTAAACAGGATGGCACTTGCACAAAAACAGATACATGAAAAAATGGACAAGAATAGAGTCCAGAAATAAACCCACACCTTTACTGTCAATTTATTATTTGACAGGGGAAATATGTACATACAATAGGTTAAAAATAATTTATTCAATAAATAGTGCTGGGAAAATTGGACAGATGGTGCAGAAAAAGGAATATTGCACGAAATAGTATTTTTACTGATGTATCTCCTAAGGCAAGGAAAACAGAAGAAATAATAAAACAGTACCCCTGTGCAGGCCAGTTCCCAGCAGGGGACGCATGAGAGGCAACCATATATTGATATTTCTCTCCCTCTCTTCTTCCCTTCCCCTCTAAAGATAAATAAATAAAATCTTAAATAAAAAAAAAAAACAATGTAAGGGGTGTGTGTGGGGTGGGGACTAAAAAGTATCCTTTGCTGAAAAAAAGATCTAAATTCCATACTATGAAGATTTGCAGAGTATCAGTTTTTATGACCAACACTTATATAACCTGTAAAATTTCACATTGCTAAGATGAAGAAACTCTACAAGCACCCACACCCAGAAAAATCATATATGAACTCAAAACAAGTTAGCTGTAGTGGTCTTCAGTGACATTAACCAAATACTTCTGATTAACCTCCCCTTCTAAGCACCTAAGAAGAAAGTACTTCCATGCATAGGTCTATATTCCCAATTTATGTATTTCAAACAATATTGGAAATGAGTGATAACAGCAAAATCTTAATGTTTTAATTTCCTCATCTTACATAACAGAGTCAACACACATTGTTCAAAAAATAAAAACATAATTTTACTTAATACATAATTATAACATAATTTCACTTTTACAGAATAAAAATGTATGTTAGTGAGAAATCTAAATTTATTGTATGGAACATAGCAGAAATCAGATTTTACATAGCCCAACTATTTAAAGTACAATAGCACAGTATAATACTTTCAATGTGACATACATAATTTGTCTCATATAATACTGAATAAGGAATGTGAAAACAGAAGATGAGGGGGGAAAAGGCTACTGTATTTTTGAGCTAACTAAGTAAATATGATGATGAGAGAAAGTAGAGGATAAATCTGGACGATGTGAATAGACATATGAAACAATTGTTTGAGTTAGGGTTAAATGATATACAATAAATGATCAGAGGAAAAAAGAATGCATGGTGTGGTAGTTAGCTAATCTATAAACAAGGACAATACCTACCATATTGGGTAAGTAAACAATAAATTAGAAAACATAAATAAAAAGCACAAGGTATATGTTCAATAAATGCAAATTTTCTTTTTCCACTGGCAATCCCTAACTCTTCAAGGACAAAAGACCATGATAAAATAAACAACAATTAAAAATTTGTTACTGTGGGGAAAAATAAGGTGAAAAAGATATGCTCAATTCGAATGTATCAACCTAACTTTGTAAGGCTTTTCATGTCTTCAATGATTTAAGGACAAAAAGCAAAATGTTAATAACAAAATAATAAAAGTAATGAAACGCACTTTAATGTCTATAAGAATCATCACAAGACTATCAAAATAAAGAAATACCAGAAATAAGCAGGTTTACCATAGTCTTTCCTGATCCTCGGGGTCCAATAATGAGAACAGAGTTACTTTCTCCATGGAGAGCAGTTCTTTTCAGCAGCTCGAGTAAGTGTCTAAAATGACATAAATAGTACAAAATTTAAAAAGCTGGAATAATTTCTGGGTATTATTTTTTTTAAAGCTAAATTTGAGTATTCATAGAAGACAGGCACTCCTTTTTTCTTTCCTTCTGGGCACCTGCCTTACACTCTAAATTGTCCTACGTAGAACACAGAAGAGAATTTTGGCTAATACTGATTCTCTAGAAACCTCAAGGGGAAATAAGTTTGAATTATCTCGGTCTTTATGAGACAGTAAGAGACAACAGTGACAATTCTTTGGACCTTTCGCTCCACAGCTGGCTGCCAAGTGTTAGGTACAAGATTAAAATTATCTCCATAATACCAGATAATAGAAACAACATAATACTAAAAGTTAAGAGGCTTTCTCATTGTGAAAATAATTTATATCTCTCTTTCTTCATGATATGCAATGCTTCCACAACCAAAGCAAAATTTTTAGTTCATTAGCATTGTTTAAGATGCTAAAATTTGTGTATAATTTCTACGAAACCTAAAGTGCACCTGTAAAGTATGTTTGTAACAAGCAAGGGAATAGCTAAACTTACTTATATTGTACTTGTACTCCAAACAGGTTGCTATGCGGACTCTGACAATAAAATCTTTCACGCAAAATTCTTTGTACCTAATGAAAACAAAGAGGATAAATATAAATGAAAATACATACAATAAAAAAATGAACTAGAAAATATATTTATAGCAGCCAGAATTAGGAATTAATGAATCGATTCAACTCTCCCTACATAACTTTTCTTTAAGAGCTATGGCATCATTTTCATGAGTAATAAAATTATTTCTTTCTATCTTAAGTTCCAGAAAAAAGATGAAAATTTAGTTGTGAAGGTTTCAACGAGAGAGAGAATACTTACTTTGGCTACATCAGCAATTTGAGGGCTTTATTTATTTGTTTTTTACTTTTATTTATTTATTTTTAGAGAGACAGGAGGGAAGGAGAAAGAGCCGGAGAGAAACATCAATGTGTGGTTGCCTCTCATGTGTCCCCCCCTTGGGGACCTAGCCCGCAACCCAGGCATGTGCCCTGAGACTGGGAATCAAACCAGCGACTCTGAGCTACACCAGCCAGGGCTGAGGGTCTTTTTAATGCATGTGAATGATTGAATACTTCATTGTATGACATATCAGCCAAGCACCAAAGACAGGAGGTAATCTAATAATGTAATCTAATATTATAATGCTTATGCGCCACACTTTAATCTCTAGATAGTGACGCATCTAAACTGGCTTAGCTCAAACCCTACTAATCTGTACCTGCCATAGAGGTCAAAATTCTGAGGAAATAAGTTTAAAAGTCCATATAGTTATTGAGGACCTATTAGATGCAGAGCACAATACTACTAAAAGAGCATGATCCATGCCTTAAAAGAAAAAAAAGCATAGTAAATATATTGGACAGAAATGAACATTTAAAAAACAATCTTTAAAAAAGTAGTAACAACATATAAGAAATGCTCAATTATATGAAAGATATCACATTCATCTAGGCTATAAAATAAAAAAATCACTGGAATACATTATGAAAAAAAGTCTTGTAAAGAGCTGAAATCTGAAGTCATCATAGAATGAAGGGCTTATACATAGTTGTAAAATTTATGTCAGAAAATCTAGCACATTCTTTAAAAAGATGTACCATTAAAGGTATTTCTTTCCAGCATCTACTGCTAATGCAGAGGTCCTCCAGGGACACACACCTTAGAAGGCCCCATGAACAGAAACAAGAAGGCTTCAAAATTACTCATTTTTTCCCGACTGAGAGCACAGGACTGATTCTTAAAAAAGGGTTGGTGCCAGAGAGGCATTTTAAAGTTAGCTTTTTCTGAATAATAAAATACATAAAATAAAGACACTAACATTTTTCTGACTGGATTGTTTTTCATATTAAGTAAGGCAGCTATCTCTAACACAGTATAGATATTGGCCAAATAACAGCTGGTACCTGTAAAAACACTTAAATGATCATATATACTCAACTAATTGTAATGTTTATTCCTCTATCTAGATAAGATTGCTAGAAATCAAAAGAGAAACCTCAATCCTTTTCTTTCTTCAATAAATTAAATTAGAGAGGGAACAACTACATATAAAATATGAAACAGGATAAAGTGAAGTGAAGCTGTAGTAAATAGCAAGAGATGCAAAATTCCCAAAGTTATCTGAGGTAGAGGTTACATAAGTGTATACATATATAGAAATTAATGAAGCTATACACAAATTTGTGTGCACTTTGAGGATATGAAAATTACACTTGTTAAAAAACTTTTTTGGAAGAGAGTTAAACATTTTCCATCAAAAATAAAGAACGGTCTTAAAAAAGGGATGCTATCATCATTTAATTTAAACTTAATGTAGTTCTGATCAAGCCAAATAAATAGAAAAGCTAGGATAGAAATACTATGCCCATTATCTACTAGACTCCTTAACAGAGATATGTGTAGATATATGCTTAGCACTTGAAATTTAGTATGTAGTTGTATTAAATGTTCACAATAGCCCTGGTAGCTCAGTTGGTTAGAACATTGTCCTGATACTCCAAGGTTGCAGTTCAATCCCTGGTCAGGGCACATTTAAGAATCAACCAATGGATGCATAAATAAGTGGAACAGAACAATCAATCTCTGTCTCTCTCTCAAAATCAATCAATACATTAAAAAAGAACTTTAAATGTTTGTTATAAAAACACCCAACATTCTAGCAATATGAGGGAATCTCCTCATTGTGATTAAGAGCATCTACAAAAACCTGCAGCTAAGACAATATTCCATGGTTAAAGGCTGAATGGATTTCCCCAGTATTAAAACCAAAACAAAAATATCTACTCTTGCCATCTATATTCAATACAGCACTGAAGGTTCTAGGCAGAGCATCCAGATTGAAAAGAAAGATATGAAACTATTTCTACCTGATCTTATATATAGGGAATCCTAAGGAATAAACTAAAAAACTGTTAAAACTAAAAATGAGTTCAACAAGGTTGTACGATACAAGATTAATATACAAAAAGCAATTGATTTAGATACATTAGCAAATAAAGATACATGAACAAATGTATCTTTATTAGATACGTGAACAAATAAAAATAAAACAATTTCAATTATAACAGCATCGAAAGGATTAAAAAACACAGGAATAAATTTAATCAAAGAAGTACCACCAGAACACTTAGGAAGACATGAGTAAAGTTAGGATCCCAACTATCCAAAGACTTACAAAGAATGAAATTAAGAAGAAACATAAGACATTCTGCCCTTAGAATGGAAAGAATGATTATTCATAAGTGCTAGAGGAGAAGATGGCTCTGGCCGAGTGGCATAATTGGTTGAAAGGTCATTCCCAACACCAAAAGGTTGTGGCTTTGACCCCAGATCAGGGTGTGAACTGGAGGCAACTGATTGATATTTCTCACATTTTCTCTCTCTTCCCCTTCCACTTCCTCTCTCTCTAAAATCAATAAACATATACTCTAATGAGGGTTTCAAAAGAAGATGACTATTTCTCTGAGAACCTTTGCATGGTAACAAACCTTGAGATTAATGAAAATATATACTAACCTGTGAAATGTATTCTGCATGTATTAAACTGTTACTCTTCGATTTACGACTGCTCATTTCAACAAACTGAAATCCTTAAAAAATAAAAAAAAAACTTTTAGCATGAATACAAAACTACTGCCTTAAAGAAAATTATTTAAGAATTTACCATTATAGAATCAAATTAAATATGCATTTTAAAACATGAAAAATGTACAAATCTCTCAAACTTTAAATTCTCAGCTAAACCTACTGTGGTAATCATTTTACAATACATGTAAATCAAACCATCATGCTGTATGCCTTAAATTTATACAGTGATGCATGTCAATTTTTTTCCATAAAACTGGGGGGAGGGGGATTCTCAGTGGTTCCTCTTTGTCTAAGTAAAGGCTTGCTTGACACTTCCATGCCACGCTTTATATATGGCTCTTACAGACAACTACTTCTACTACTTTTCTCTTCAATCTACTATTCACCTCCTTCCCTTATGTTTAAAAAATAAAATAAAACAAAAACTATGTGCTTACTTAATACAGAATGTTTCTCCCCACATCCATTCCATGGAATCAGCCCATCCCAAAAGCCTTTGCTTTCTTGATCAATCATGGTCATTATTAGAGAATAGGTAAATAAGATGCCTCTTCTGTAAATATTCATAACTGCCTGTATTTCTCTTTATCCATAATCAAACTACATTAAACAAAATTGTCTATTTCACCAGAGTCACCAAACTGGAGATATTTAAAGATTCCAAATATTTTAGCACAATATCCAAAACCAAGTTGGCAATGATAACTGAAATGAAAGAAATACATATACTCATGCAAAAAAAATGACTTAAAATTCCACTTCAGGGCAACATACTCACTGATAAACAGGTATGGCTGAAAGATCTAATTTTCTTGGTGCTGATTTTCTACAGGAATACTTTACTAGTCAAGTAATAATGGCTTAAGTAGTATTTACTTATGTAACATGAATTGTTACAAGTACTTGGCATGTATTAAATAATTTAATCCTCAAAATAACTCTATGGAATAAGTACTATTACAATTCTCCTTTAACATTAGAAGACGTAAAAAGTTAAGTAACTTGACCAAAATCAAACAGCATTTGAGTCATACAACCAGGATTTTAACCTTAATTATTGTATAATTATGTGCTTGGGTATAATATAATTGCTACTTACTCACACAACTGTTTTAAAAGGTACAAATTTCAATAATGGGAAGGAAGATCAGCCACAGTGACAATATTATACAGGGTCCAGCAGAAGTAACGCCAACGAGTGTGGCTGGTATAGTACATGAATGTCTTGCATGACATGGACAGCAGTATGAACTTTTCACCTAAAATGTCAAATGGTGCACTTGAGTGTAATATTGTTATGTTACAGAATTACATGCTTATGATTTTGTAAGGAAAGATGTTTACATAATAAAAAGGGGTGTTATTTGCGACTAACCCTGTATTTTACGTTCACATCTGTTAATTTTACATACTGACAGCTAGACGCCAGCCTTGGAATGCAGTTTTCTTTTTCTTTGGAAATGCTAGCAGCTGAACAAGCCATTGATAGACAGCAAGTAAATTTGTCTTCCCCTTAATGTATGAGACAAGTAGCCAAGGCCTAAAACCCCACAGAGCATCTAGCTCCAGGCTCCCAAACTGGAAACTCCATAAAAGAGTACTCAACTGATGTCTTGTCCCTTAAGAATTTTCTCTCTTAGGAGAAAAGTATTTTTCTCAGCTGCCCTAGGACACCTTCCAGTGGTCTTTTATGTCTATACAGGGCAGTGTGCTTGAGAATCTTTACATTAATTTCTATTTTATTCTGTGTTGTTTCATTTATTTTTTTTTAATTATGAGTGTGTTGTGTGTGGGGAAAAAAACCCTTTTGGTAACATGAAATAATATCCTCTGGTTTAAAATACTCTTCACTTTGAAAAAGTTCTACAAGTTGACACCTGAAATTACAGAAGACTGGGTTCAAATCCTTGAACAACTGTTCCCTAAACAATATAGAGGACTAAATATTTAAACAGTGGGGGATAGTTTTTGCAATATGCCTTATTTATTTTGAGCTATATTAGTTATTTCACAGTATTACTGGAATTAAAAACCATTTACCCCCATTTCATGGATTCAGAAACCACTACCCAGAAAAGATCATTAAAATGTCTGAGGTTATAGGGTAGGTACTTAATCATCTCCTGGCATCACTGTAAGTCAAGTGAAACACTAAAAGCAGGCATTTTTCTTCATTTGGGATCATCCATGAAAGACACATATGGACTCCTTTAGTTTCTAACCTTCATAAATTTTGACTGTAAAGTAAGTCTTAGTCAAATGGTTAATTTTAATACATCTTGCCTCTCCAAGTAACAGTCAATTCTCTATAACAAAGAATAATTTTAAAAGGCAATTCTAATGTTACAGATGAAAACCCAAGCTTCAGATTTACAGAAAATATTTGCAAACTACATATTTGACAAAGAACTTACATATTTTAAAAAACCTTCAAAACTCAACAATAAAGAAACAATTTAATTAGAAAACATAAAAAAAAAGACATAAATAAACTTTTCACCGAAGAGGGAGTTTGTTCTTGGAGTTTCTTAAAAAACCAAACATATAGTCAACATGCAACATAGACAGTAAAACTTGTGTTCAAACAAAAGCTTGTAGTATAAATGTTTCTAAGAAGTTATCTTGTAATAACTGAGAAACTGGAAACAATAAAGCCAGTGGGGTTAAAGAAATTCTGAAACATCCATACAATAGAGGAACATAACTGAGCCAAAAAAAAAAAGTGCAGTACTATTGATATATGCAATAACTCAAGGGCATTATGCTTAGTAAGACAAAAAAGGGCCAATCTCAAAAACTTACATTTTATATGATTCCATTTAAATCACATTCTTAAAAAACAACAACAACAACAAAAAAAAAACATTTAGAAATGAAGAACAGAACTGTGGCAACTAGGAGACAGAGACAGGGTTGAGGGATGGGTATACATCTATAAGGGGTTGCATGAGGGATTTTCTTTGTAATGATGGGACGGTTCTGCATTTTTATTGTGGCAGTAGTCTCATAAATATATACACAGGATCAAATCACAAAGACAAACAAAAATGAATGTTAAGTAAAAACTGCTAAAACTGAATAAGGTCTGTAGTCTAATTCAGCAGTCCCCAACCTTTTTGGTACCAGGGACAGGTAGACCTGCGGGTGGGGATTGGTGCATAGGAACGGGTGCTCAGATGAGCTTTGCTCTTTAGCTCACTGTGGATGGGGAGGTGGGGAGATAGGAGGAGGAGCTCAGGTGAGCTTTGCTCAGGGCCCAGTTCCTAACAGGCCTAACAGGCTGCTAGCTGTGGACCTTTCAGTCGGAGACCTAGGGGTTGGAGACCCCTGGTCTAGTTAACAGTGGTGTACCAATGTAAATTTCCTTGTTTAAACACAGCACTACAATTGTATGAGATGTCTGTCACCCGTAAGAAAAGCTGGGTAAGGGTTAACTGTATTCCACATACTATTTTTGCAACTTCTGTGAGTTTATGATGATTTCAAAATAAACAGTTTAAGAAAAAGACAATTCTAATGTTACAGTTTTAAAAAACTGCTTAATGATAAAAAAAAATGACTAGTGGTACAACCAAATCTCTATTATCTGCATATAGGTTATTTGAGTAAGGTTGGTTGAATTTTTCCTCAAATTATACCAAGATCCTGGCACTCCTTCCTACTGTGCTTTCTATATTATGATTTTACTTACTACTCTAATAGTAGGACTAGACATAAAGTGTATAACCAGCTGAATGTCTATGCACAACCAAGTGATTACTCATGTTGATATCAAATATAAATCTAAGTGACTACTATTATTTCATCATAAAAAATTTGGTAGAAGCTACTATTCCTTATTCATACCATTACAAGAAGCAGTGAAATAGGTAATCCCAAGGAATGATTAACCATGATATTACTTCTTTAGCTTCTATACTTGCTATAATATCAACTTCCAATAGATCATTCTCTCTAAATTATGTTCTGCTAGAGTGAATAAACCTAATAATCAATCTCAGCAACTCAAGTAACAATAAGTCTATCATAATGCCTTAAAAACTTCAACTCAAACTACTTCTGCTACTTGCTGCCTCTATTCCACTTCTGGATCATTTCTTGACTGGAAATCTACGACATCATCTTTATTGGTCTTCAAGTCTTATCCCATTTGTGATACCATTTTCACATAAAACCCTTCCCTGAACCCCCAAATTCTAAATTTCAAATTCATTTAAAATGACTAGTTTCCCTGATTAATGCACTACCTCCTCCTCTTGACACTCTCCTGAAACAATTAATCATTCCCTGTACTTGCCTTACTCCAACCTCAGACCTTAAGCTGAGACATTATTTCCTCTGGAATACGTTCTGTGATACCCCTATACACTCCAACTCTGGCAAAAGTCTGAGGGTCATGTGTCCCTAAAGTACTTTCAGGATATATACAATCTTCCTTTCTTTCACAGGACTTAATTAGCACACAGTAACATAACTAACTCTGTGTTATATGTTTGCTCCGCTGGACCACATACTCTGAAAAGAAATTATGCTATCATTCCATTCAAATCAACTAAGTGAATGTTGGCATACAGTTGGTTTTCAAAACATTATTTGATAAATGAATAAATGTTAGGCAGTGGAGCACGTCCAGAGTGGTAAACTAGCTGTGGAAAAAAAAGAGAAAGGCTAGGTTAAATCAATTGCCTAGCTAAATTTTAAATTTTCAAATGATTACATGCCATCACCCTAAAAAATCAGGTATAAAAGAACAGTAAGTTACAAGAATACAGAGTGTTTTATTTTATAATTCAAGTAAAATACATGCAGCATAATATGATCATGGTAGTGTCACAGCAACAGAATTTCAAAATGGTTAAAATATAGGTAATTTGTTTAAGAAATTTATTTGAGAAGTCACAAGATTAACAAAAGGTAAAGTACACAAAGATTTTTATGAATAACTTTTAAATCAAGTTGCAAACCTTATATAGCTACAAGTCTGCTGATTCAAAATAAGGTAAAGTCATAATTATCTTTAGAAAAAGAACATAATTTCTATCTTTTTATAATCCTAGACTGATAGCTCACTTAACATTTTTAAAAGATTAATAACTATATTCTCCTTTCTGGAATTAAGCTAGCATATACTGTACTTTATTTATACAGCCTTTAATTAGAACTGAGATGATTAAGAGAAGTATCTCTAATGAAGATTAAATCTACTAGTCAAAACCCTGTACTTTTACTTATTTACACACAAATACTCCAGTAATCCTCCATTTCTTGGCTTATACAGTAATTTTGCAGGGTTTTGGATTACTCTCCCTATTTGTTTCAAAGATGCAATTACTGGATGTCAGTTTTAGCATGTCTGACAGATCTGGCAACAGAAGTTTTAAATTTATGACTAAATATATGAAAACATAAGGTTCAAAGGTTTTGAACACTTTTGAAATTAAACCAGAAAAAGAACAGGCAAAGAAAGTAAAGATGAAGACACCTGAATTTTCTAGAAATTTACATTTTTTCTTAGAAAGTCACAAGTGATAAAAAAGAGAACTATTTCAGAACAGTATTCAAATCAGAATTGTACGCAAGGAGATGTCCAGAAAAAGTCAACGTGTATATCAAATTTAATATAAATACAAATTCAGACAAAACCAAGAAGCAGAACTAGAAAAGTAAGATTGATGGTACTACTATCAAGTGTCCTAAAGAGTTGTGTCCTCAGCTGGGAAGAGACTTGAATTCTTGGTTCTGTGGTGTGACCTTTGAAAACTAAATCTCCTAAACCCTTTTTCTCCTCACTAAAATCTGAGACAAAAGTATTATGAAGGACACAGAGTTGTTGTGGAGATTAAATTAAATAGTTTACCTGATACACCATGCTGTCAAATGCCAAGCACTGTGATACAAATTATTGTTTATAAATTATCATATTACATTGGAGAGAAGAATCAAGAGGAACATTCTGAGATTGAGGTGGGGAGGTTGAGGATGAGGGGCAAAGCACAGAATCAGACTTCAATTCTAAATAATTTGATAGTAATTCCTTGATAGTGCAATCAAGTATCAAGTGCAACTTCAGCTTCCCTGCAAAGCTATGAGGGTGGGCCTCAACAGTATACATTCTGAGTTTCCCTCAATATAAAATAATAGTTTTTATTGTTTACTGTTATAGTTGTCCCAATTCTTTCCCCTTTGCCCCCTTCCCTCAGCCCACTTCTCATTCCCTTAGTCAATCCTTGTTCTGTTGTCCATGTTCATGAGTCATTCATACACATGTTCTTTGACTAATCCTTTCCCCTTCCTTCCACCATTATACTCTCTTCCCTCCTTCTCTTACACCTGTTAGTCTGATCCATGTTTCCATGACTCTGGTTCTATTTTGCTTGTTAGTTTATTTTCTGCATTAGATTTCAGTTATAAGTGAATCGCACAGTGTTTGTCCTCCCCAAAGTGTTTGGCTTAGCATAATAGCCTCCAGTTCTATCTATGCTGTCATAAAAGGTAGGTGTTCCTTTTTGTCTGCTGCATAGTATTCCATTACTTAAACGCACCACTGTTTTTTAATCCACTTATTTATTTATGGGCACTAGGCTGCTTCTAACACTTGACTATTGTAAATAGCGCAGCTATGAACATAGATATGCATAAGGTTTTTTGAAATGGTGTTTCAGAATTCTTGGGATATATTCCCAGCAGTGGAATCATTGGGTCAAAAAGTAATTCCATTTTCAGGTTTTTGAGGAAATTCTATACTGTTTTCCACAGTGTTTGTACCAGTCTGCATTCTCACCAATAGTGCACTAGAATTCCCTTTTCTCTACATCCTTACCAGCACTTACTGTTTGTTGATTTATTAATGACAGCCATTCTGATAGGTGTGAGGTGGTATCTCATTGTGGTTTTAATTTACATCTCTCTGATGGCTAGTGATGTTGAGCATTTTTTCATATCTACAGTCCATCTGTATCTCCTCCTTAGAGAAGTCTGTATTCAGGTCCTTCGACCATTTTTAATTGGATTATTTGTATGAACAATAATAGTTTTTAAATAGTAGTAATAAAAAGAAATTATGGGTACACCGATCTGTCTAGAATTACATGGATCCAGAAGACCTCAAATCACTCATGTCAAAAAGACATTCAACACCTGGAAGTGATTATGACTGCTTGGCCCATCCATCTGGAAAGTTTCTGATTTAGTAAGTCTGGGGTAGAGCTTAAGAATTTACATTTCTGATAAGTTCCCAGAAGATACCCCTGATGCCAGTCACAGAAATACACTTTGTGAGCTACTGAGAAAACTGACTTGATTAATGTGCATTCCACATCAAACCTGATACTGGTAAGAGGTCATAGAAAATAAAGAAATCCATGAGTACAGACCATGTCTCTTCAAATCGAGCTAAGCTTTACCAAGGTAAAAAGTGTCTAAGGATCATGAGGAGAAAAAAGGAGAATTTGGCACAGGAGAAATTCGATCAGGAAGCTAAGACCCTTTCTTTGTGGCATATGAACAAATAAGCTTTGAAGCCCTAGAAGCCTTCCTATTATTAGAAAAATAACAGATCATAAGAAAACCATAGATCAACAGAAAATCACAGATTGTAAACCACAAGGGAAAAATATGTCAGAAGAGCTTCCCTTTCCCCATTACTAGCCAAAGTACTGAGTTGCGAAAAAGTCCATATGGTTTCATCTATAAAATGAAAGACTGACTTTTCATTTTCACCAACTTTATTGATTTGGATATTTTAAGTACATCAGCTATCTCCCACATGGGATGGCACTGACTGTTCTCAATTAATGTCTTGATTTGATCACTGTCAATTTCAACTGGTCTACCTGACCACGGAGCATCATCCAGCAAGAATCTCTAGCATGAAACTTTGCAAACCACTTTTGACATTTTTGATTAGTCACAGCACCTTCTCTATACACTGGACAAATCTTTCTCTGCTTTTAGTATTCTTGATATAATAAAGCAAATATGCTGAAAAAATCACTTATTTTCTTCATTTTCCAAAATGTGAATGGTTAAAGAAAAATTCACCAATTTTGATTTTTTTAAAATGCACACTGATATGACAGCCGTCACAATACAATGTAACAAAATTGTTTCGAACGAAGTCAAAGAAAGTAAGTGCTATTAGAGCCATCTTATGGAAAAATCTAAATGAACTTTCTGGCAAACCCATCATAAAAGGATTTTGTTCTATCACCATAATTCAGAGAGCCTTCTGAGGCTATGCTAAAAAATACATAGCTCTTGAATCTGCTTGGAAGATCTGTTTTTTGATTGCCTGGATATTCATTAAGCTCTTTAAATAAAAGAGTAAAATTACAGAAGCAAATATTTGTCTGGGTGTTTTATATTTATATGTTATCCACTAAGAAAAATTTTTTTTAAAACCCTTTATTTTATGCAGTGAATTTTTAAATTGTTTTGATATGTATATTTGAACATAGAAGACAATGTTTTTGTAATAGTGTTTGATTCATCAATATTCCTTGGGAAAAATTAAAATGCTTCGAGTAAAAATATTAAAATACAAATTAGTACCAAAAAAATAAGTTACTTTTAAAAAGTTATCAAATGAATACCAGTGTAAGGCTGGTATCAACAAAGGCTTCTAATATAAGAAGGACAAAAAGATGTGCTTCATTCAGCAGATGAGGACAGATATTTGCTCTGATGAAGCCAACTAATTAATGAAGCTAACTGAAGATTACAGTTTCACAGTCTCAACTACAAGATGAAGGAAGTCTTGACTAAGCACTAATGCTGTGGAACTGTTGGGACAGACTATTTCAGTTACTGTGATGCCAAGCAAGTGCACAATACTAAAAGCAGTATATCAGAAGACACGAGCAGAAAGTACGAACGTTCACTAAAGAACAAAAAATCCCAAGGCAACATACCTGACTGAATCTTTAAGGTTAGAAACCTCCTTAATAAAAAAAAATCACTAAAAGTTATTATTCTGATGAACTGCAGAGCTGGAAGAAAACTGTATTAATGTCACAAAGCATGCCTGTAGAGTGCTTGGTAAATGCCAATGGGATCCTTTTTATAAAACTTGAGCAACTGTGCCCTGGCCAGTGTGGCTCAGTAGGTTGAAGCATCTTCCTGTAAAGTGAAAAGTAGTGAGTTTGATCCCCACTCAGGGCACATGCCTAGGTGGTGGGTTTGGTACCCAGTCAGGTCAAGTGCGGTTGCCTGATTGATGTTTCTCTCCCTCTCTTCCCATCTCTCACTGATTTTAATCCGTGAGAGCATGTCCTCAGGTGAGGATAAACAAACAAACAAAACCTGAGCAACTTAAGGCAGTAACTTGCCCACTTCCTCTGGACACTGATCTCTTGAGCAGTCAGCGTCACACGTGAGACCCTTAAGGCTGCAGTGAAAACAGAATGGAGAAAATTACTGCTAAGATCCACAAAAGGAAGGTACTTTCCTTTGGCAAAGGCTAAGTGCTTCAAACACTGCTCAGAATGAGATGACTGCACTGAAAATTCAGGTAAATCACCACAGATATTCTGTTAAGAGCAGTAAAAATAAACTAATTAATAAAACAAAGAAACACACAATTCATTGTTTCTATGTGCTGGTCTTGGTGAATACACCTTTAACCAACTAAATTATCTACCTTCATTTATTTAATGTCCTTATGTAAGAGTTCAAGTTGACTGAATTATATGACCTTTTCTCTATATATTACCAGCAGACCAAATAGCTCAAAATACAAACAAGGCAGGGACTAGTTTATTTTCTTTAAAAAAATAAATAAATAACTTGAAATATGAAGACACTAAAACCTCTTAACCAGATAACTAAAAATAAACAATGGAATTTTACCCATGTGTGAATAAGCTCACATAAAACTATCCAAACCAGTATATTCATTCAAACAGGAAGCTAAAATACATCATTCACAAAATATTCACAAACAATAGATTTGTCTTTCATTAATGGTCTTTCCTCTAGATGTTCTTAAATGTCCATACCTAAAGCACTAAACCCAAAACTTCTGAGCTAAGCTAACCAGATATTTTATTTTCACCTAGAAGCTGTCAACAGAGAAAATGGTGAAGCTACTGGCAACTTTACCATTTCTTAATCTTCACCCGAGGATACATCTATTGCTTTTTAGAGAGAACAGGTGGGGGGGGGGGTGAGGAAAGGTAGAGGAGGGGAGAAATGTTGATGTGAGAAACATCAATTGTGTCGTCCCCCCAATTCCCATGCACGTGTTCCCACTCAAAACCAAACCCCTAACCTAGGTTATGTGCCCTGACTGGGGATTGAACCCACAACCTCTTGCTGTATGAGACAACAATCCAACTAACTGAGCCACCTGGCCAGGGGAGGGAATTTTAAAATTTCTCCGAATTCTAATAATTCTTCTCACCTCTCTAATTACAATGTAACACATTCTTAGGGCCCATGGAGTATAGTAGAGTCAACTTGGAAGCAGTTAGTTTGTAGACAATTCATCTATGATGCGATTCCTCTATTTAAAATTTCTTATATCTCAGTGTACCTACCAAGGTACCTTCAATGTGGAATGTCCAATGAAAGCATTCTTCTCCATAAAACAAGAGAAAAAACTCACAAATTACCACTTTTCATTTTTAAAAGGCAAAGGAAAATATATCTGCACTCATGAAATTTTGGACAAAGGGTAACACTAAAATATAACTAGAAACATACACAAAAATCAATTAAATATTTACATCAGTTTTCCAAATATCATAATAACCTTGTAAAACTTTTAAAACATGATTTCTGGATCTCAGTCACAAACGTGGGAATCTAGAGAATGCTTCCTGACTGACTCTACTGTACTACCAGATCTAGGAGCCCCTGGTCTACATTATTGGCTCAAATAAGCGAGTGGCAATGTAGCTCACGTTTCTACTATCTTAGGTCATTCTTTTCAGTTCTGACACATACATAAATGTGGCTACATATATATGGTGGAGAAGATTCTCACTGCACCAATTTCAGAGTACATCTATAATATAAATCAAAAAGGTACTGGCCATATAAAATTTGTGCTTTCATTGATAAAGGACAGAAATGACAGAATTATAAATATATGTCACCTGCTCAGAATAGCCTGTCTTCACTTTCTGTAACACTAAGATCCCTAGAATTTAAACCTTTATAAGTGAAGAAATGTTAAAAGGTGAAATACGGAAATATATTCATTGACTACATACCATGAACTGCATTTGGAATGTTCGAGTTTTAAAAACATGTTCATCAAAACAGGATGACTAAATGAGTAAGTTCAAGACCCAATTGTGTATATTTGCACTTTGTACTTACCAACTGAGATGGCTTATTTATCATATAATCACCCACTGCTATGCTTTTCAAAACTACATGTGGATAAATTCCTGAGAATTACGAAGCATATCCTTTACTGTTCCTGAAATTTCATGAGCAGTCATAATAGCTCTTTCTCATGGTGCCTTCTTCAGTTACAAACCTTCCCTCACAGCCTTTTCCTCTACTTCACTGTCTCTACATAGTATATTTTAGAATAACTGTTTGAATAATAAAAATAATTATATAGGGAAGTCTCTTAACTTCTAAAACATAACTTTTAGAAAAAACTGACACTAGTAACTCATTCCCACATACAGCTTGATATCCAGCCAGAAGTCAAGTATTTTCCCACCCTAGGGATGATAAACAAAAATCTACTCAGTATGCACAGCCATCTTAATGCCTACATCTTAGGCTGGTTCTGATACTGTCTTTCATAGTAACAGAACAGTAAACCATGAAGGGAAAACCAGTGGGGATGGATTCCTGAGATAGTCCCTCAAGTCAGAGTATTTTCTCTTTTTTTTTAAATCCAGTCTATCAACAAAATTTAGCTCTCAGCTTATTGACTAGCAACAGCACACAACATCTATATTATGACAAAACTAAAGCTAATTTTGAATATTACTGTTTTATATACATTCTTTGGTATCACTATAAGTTACGTAGTGATAACACTTCATAGAAAGTTCCTCTGGTGCAATAAATTAACAAGATGCTACAAATACATATTTGGCACATTTTCCCATATCCATGTGTAGGTGTGTGTTTCTATATATACACGGGTGACATACAGATAAAGAAGTTTACTGCTTCAGTTTCAAACATTGCTTAAAGAAACATTTTTCCTACATCAAAACACAAATTGTTACTGAAAATGACATTTCAACTGACAAAAAAAATGAAAGCAGTATGAAAAGGATTAAATAAATATTCTGCATAAATGCTTCCCTGTATTATAGTTAGTGAGAAAATCAAGTAGCTCCAAGGTGATGGCAAAGATTCTCAATCAATCCGATCTAAAAGTATTTGGCAAGCCATTTATTACAAGACCCTATGACAGTACTATGCGAACGATGAAATATAAAAGTTGGTTTCTCAAGAAGCTTAAAATCTGACTGGAATAAAACATCTGAATATAAAAGCAGAAAAGGCTGTATGAGTACAAAACAAAGGACAAACTCATGGTTTTAGGAAAGGGACCTTAGACAACACTTTCTATAAGAGTGGAAAATAGGCAGAAAGATTTTAAACAACTTGCCCAAGATCACATAACTTACTTATAAGCAGCAGCTATTAGTGACACCACTCATACAGTGTTCATTTTGTTTCAAATGCCATGGAAAAACACCCATAAACATCATAAAAACCATCTAAATTATCACTGGGCTTTTGTTTAGGGGAAAAAGAACATATGGATACCTTCTGAAAGAAAACTATTAATATCCCAGATGTTCAAGGCTGACAAGCTACTTTTTCCCCCAAATATGTATTGGTGTAATTTCTGCTTTTTATAGACATTTAAATTTTAAGATTATAAATATTTTTCTCATCAGAAATATGTTTATCACAGAATTTTTCTTTATTATGGTTCTATTATAGTTGCCCCAATTTCCCCACATTGCTCTTCCTGGCCGCACCTATACCCCCACCTCCCTCAGTCAATCCCCACCCTGTTGTCCATGTCCATGGGTCACTTATACCAGTTCCTTGACTATACTTTCCCCCCTTAGTTCCCTATACCTCCCCTCTGGTCGCTGTCACTCTGTTCCTTGTTTCCATGCCTCTGTTTCTATTTTGCTTGTTAGGTTTGTTTTGTAATTTAGGATCCTTTTATAGGTGAAGTCATATGGTACTTGTGTTTTGCCACCTGGCTTATTTCACTTAGCATAATACTCTCCAGTTCCATCCATGCTGTCACAAAAGGTAGGGATCCTTCTTTCTTTCTGCTGCCTAGTATTCCACTGTGTGAAAAATACCAGTTTTTTGATTCATTCATTTAATGATGGGCACTTAGGTTGTTTCCAGCACTTGACTACTGTAACTAATGCTGCTATGAACACAGCCTGCACGGGTTCTTTTGAATTGGTGTTTCAGGGCCCTTAGGCTATAAACCCAGCAGTGGTATCACAGGTTCAGAAGGCAGTTCCATCTTTAGTTTTTTGAGGAAATTCCATACTGTTTTCCACAGTGGCTGTGCCCGTCTGCATTCTCACCAACAGTGTCCTAGGGTTCCCTTTTCTCCACATCCTCCCCAGCACTTGTTTGTTGATTTGTTAATAATGGCCATTCTGACTGGTGTAAGGTAGTATCTCATTATGGTTTCAATTTGCATCTCTGTGATGGTTAGTGATGCTGAGTGTCCACTCATGTCTCTGGGCTCTCTCTATGTTCTCCTTGGAGAAGCATCTGTTCATATCCTTTGCCCATCTTTAAACTGGATTGTCTTCCTTCCTGGTGTTGAGTTGTTTGAGTTCTTCATATATTTTGGGGATCAAAACCTTGTCTTAGGTATGGCTGGCAAATGTTCTGCCATACAGTTGGTTCCCTTTTCATTTTCATGTTTTCTTTAGCTGAACAACAGCATTTTAATTTGAAGTAGTCTAGCTGTTTATTCTTTCCTTTATTTTCATGGCTCTCGAGGATGTATCAGTGAAAATACTGCTGTGGGAGATATCTGAAATTTTACTATTTATTTTCTCCTCTAGGACTTTTATTGTGTCACGACTTGTATGTTAAGTCTTTTATCCATTTTGAGTTTATTCTGGTGTATGGTGTAAGTTGGTGATATAGTTTCAATTCTTTGCATGTACCTGTCCAGTTCTTCTAACACTATCATTTAAAGAGGCTATTTTTATTCCATTTTATGCTCCTACCCACTTTGTTGAGTATTAATTGACCATTGAGGCATGGGTTTATTTCTGGGCTCTCTATTCTGTTCCATTGATCTTTGTGTTTGTTCTTATGCCAGTACCAGACTGTTCTGATTACAGTGGCCTTGCAGTATAGTTTGATATCAGGTATTGAGATCCCTCCTACTTTGTTCTTTGTTCTTATATCACAAAAATTTGCAAATATCACATTAAAGAGTCATGTGAATGAGGATTATGGAGCAAAATTAAGTGAATCTCTGTCCTTGCGAAATCTAATAAAACAAGCAAAAGTACTTAAAAACCAGTGTCCATTATGAATATGGGAAAATGGCAGATTAATAGCACCAAGAATCTGTCTCTACACTTAAGAAGCAACTTTAACGACAGAATCTATCCAATGTAATTATTTTGGAATTCTAGATTATATTAGAAGCTTGCAGAATAACAAAGAAACAGCAAAGCCCTGTGGAACAGGGAAATCTGCTTTTCAGAGAGATCAAATTATTAGATTCAATGTCCAGGTTTCAAATAAAAATATCAAGTCATACAAAGAACAGGAATGTTGAGCTCAAAGGAAAGATATAAATGAACAGAAGCTGTCCTTTAAAAAGACCTGATGGCAGGTCTATCTGACAAACACTAAACCAACTATCTTAAAGATACCCAAGGAACTAAAGGAAAATGTGCAAAAAGTAAAAATTTGAACAAAATGAATATATCATTAAAGATATTGAAACCCTAATGAACAAAAAAGTAACTTTGGAGTTGAAACGTACAATAACTGAAGTGAAAAATTTACTGGAAGAATTAAAAGACAGATTTGAGCAAGCAGAAGAATCAGCCAACATGAAGACAGGACAATGGAAATTACCAAGTCTGAGAAATAGAAAGAAAAATGAAAAGTGAATAGAGCCTAGAAAACTGTATGACACCATAAAATAGATCAATATATATACACTGTTGGGAGTCTCAGAAAAAGAGAGAAAGAAAAGGGCAGATAAAATATCTAAAGAAATAATAGCTGAAAACTCCCCAAATTTGATCTAACCCATAAATATAAACATCCAAGAAGCTTAACAAACTACAAGATGAACTCAAAGAGACCTACACAGAGATATATTACAATCAAACTTTCAAAAGACAAACACGGAAACTTGAAAGATGCAGAAAAGATACAACTCTAAACATATAAAGGATCCTCAATAAGACAGACATCCGATAGTTATTATAAACCATGGAATATCCCATGTAAATGAGAAGTAATTTTTCAGTATCTCATCAAAAAATTCTGAAGCCAGAAATAAGTGGGCAAATATTTTTCAAGTGCAAAAACAAAATAAAACAAAAAAAACCACTGTCAACCAAGGAGTGTATATCCAGCAAAACTGTCCTTCCACAGCAAGGGAGATGTTACAGACAATCCCAGATTAACAGAATCTGAAGGGGTTCATTACCACTAGAGACCTCCCATACAAGAAATGCTTAAGGGAGTCCTGCAGATGAACTAAGAAGGCAGTAGTCAGTAACTCAAAGCCATATGGAGAGATAAAGATCTTCTCCCCCTTAAATTTCCTTCCTTCCTCTCTCCCTCCCTCCCTTGCTTCCTTTCTTTTTAGAGAAAGAGAGGCAGAGAGAGAGGGAGAGAAACATCAATGTGTGGTTGCCTCTCTTGCACCAACTGGGGACTTGGCCCAAAACCTAGGTGTGTGCCCTTACTGGGAACCAAACCAGCGACCCTTTGGTTCACAGGCCAGCACTCAATCCACTGAGTCACACCAGCCACGGCAGATTAGGATATTTTATAAAACTCACCTTAACATTCAAAGTTCAGCAATTCCTGCAACTTTTATTTGGTGAAATTCTGAAACAGGATGCAAGCAACTATTAGTATGAATGCACACACACAGATTTTGCAAAATGGATCTCTACAAACTGCTTCATAGTATTTGTCAGTTAAAAAAAGCAGGAAAATCTAGCTATACTTATATGTACATAGATGTACATATATCATTACACATATACCCACACCCACACACAGTATATTTATACATATGTATTATTATTTTTCCTATTACTACTTTAAATAAAACAAAAAACCAAAAATGGAATGAGTGGTTTCAAGTGTTTGAGAAAAAGTACTAGGTACCTCAGCTAAATTAAAAAAAAAATGTGGATGGTTTGAATTTCCAGCCTGTAACATTGGCACCCAGCAATACTGTTACCCTGCCCTTAAAAGTCTTGAAACCTGGCATTGACTTGGCCTCCTTAAAGATAGAAGTCCTTTAAGGAATCTGTTTCCAGAATAGAGATGTTACATCCGTACTGAACATTTGCTCTGGTAACTAATTTTCCTCCACAATCAGTTTATCCAGAGCTTACAAAACTTCTTCAGATGTTTCCACATCAGCACTTGCCACTTGCTTTCACGTTATATAATGAATAACAATTCTTGAGTTGTTTAAACCATCCAGAGCTAGCAGATAATTCAGCATGGAATAGAGTTGAGTCTTTTCTTTCAACACTGAAACAAACTTTTTGCTTTGGCCTTGATTGTCCTGGGGCTAAGATGGGTAGTTTTCTAAGTCTGGTCTTAAAGTTTCTCCATGTGCGATGGAAGTCCTTCATGAATTTATGTTGGTCTTGTTGCCTCCAATGACGCAGACACTTTACTAGCTTCCATTGCTTTGTTCTTGTTCTTCAAGATGGTAGCTATGATGGAATGGGACATACCTGATTGGCAAGCACTAACCATAAGTAATTTTCCACTTTTGTAGTCCTTTATCACTTTTAATGTTGTTTCAAGGTCAATCACTCAAAGTGGCCTATTACCAGCATTAGCAGTGGATTTTGCATGCTGGGGGCCATGAGGAACAAAATATTAATTAAATCAAGGAATAGAGAAAATGATGCAGTCAAGAGAAGTAGTAAATAGGAGACATATGTATGGGCTGCTGTGGGAGTAATGCAATATACCATTTAACAGCAAACTATTTTTAATAAGTAGAAAGAATACATTCTGAAATAATACTGAAAAGTATTGTATAGTAAATAAATAAACCAATAACGTAATCATTCACTGTCATTATCAAGTATTATGTACTGTAATAATTGTATATGCTATACTTTTATAGAAGTGGCAATGGAAGTAGGTTTGCTTATGTAAGTATCACCACTAAGACCTGAATAATGTGTTACACTTTGACATCATGATGGCAAGGATGTCACTAGGTGATGTAAATTTTCTGGACCCTATATAATCTTATGTGACCTCTGTAATATATGTGGTCTATTGTTGACTGAAATATTATGCAGCATATGACTGTACTTTGTTTCAATTAGAATCTTGATACTAATGCATAATGAATATGCCCAGAGCTATTTTTAATATGGCTGGTCAGTCACAAAATAAGTAAACATGCTCAGTGAGAAAAATCTCATCAGGGGAAAAAACATTTATAAGTTACTACAGTATTTTACGATTATTAACCATGGAATATCTCATGTAAACGAGAAGTGATCAATTTTGTTATTAGTGTAAAATAAAAAATAAAAAGAAATAATAGGCCCTGGCTGGTGTAGCTCAGTGGACTGAGCACAGGCTGCGAACCAAAGGGTCACCAGTTTGATTCCCAGTCAGGACACATGCCTGGGTTGCAGGCCGGGTCCGCTTTGGGAAGCATGTGAGAGGCAACCACTCAGCGATGTTTCTCTCTCTTTCTCTCTCCCTTATTACCTTCTCTCTAAAAATAAATAAATTAACTTAAAAAAATGAAATAATATTGGGAGGGATTCTTTAAAACACATGTCTAAAAATATTCATTCACTTATGAATTATATAGGCCACTGAAAGAAAAAACACAATTAGCAAACAATCCAGAATTCCTTTCTGTTTCTGAAATGCATTACATCACTTTATTGGCACTGATTCATTTTATAACTACATCTTAAAACTTATACTGGCCAACAACAGTCTACTTTCTCTGAGCACATGCTAAATAGGAGGAATTAACTTTGTGAATCAAAGCTAATGTGTTTAGGTGGATTTATACATAGTATAAAGGCAACAAAGACTTGAATCAACAAATAACATTGTTTTTTGTGGAAGGAGGAGGGAATCATACATGGGACCCACAATTTAAGACCTGAGAACTATAGTCAATGAGAAAGGTGGGAGTACATGTAGACACATTGTTTTTGAAAAGCCATGAACTCAAAGTATTGCACTTTCTTGCAAGGGCAATTATTCAAGGGCATATGTTCATTTCAGAATAATGAATGAAGTCCTTACCACTATTTAAATAATTTTTGTTTGACATGCTTACAGATGAATTTATGTAAATGTAAATATGATATGCTACAACCCCAGTGAATTAATTAGCAAATGTTAATTTAAATATTTTTGGGAAAAAATTAGAAATAACATCGCCTTAGAAACTTCTTAAGAATTTCTAGAAATTATCCTTGTAAATGCAAAATCTTAGAATATTCCCTAAAAACTTTAGTAGTATGTTGTTTCTAATGGGACTCTTCAACTTGTGTGGAAAACAGAAAGAGGCCAAATTCCTACAATCTGAATACTAAAGACAAATAAATTATGTTCTCCAATTGTGTTTACTACTGAATATACATTTCCTTCTACGTCAGCATGCTTAGGTAATTCTACCATGACAGCCATTTGAGTTTAAACATTTATACTATAGTAAAATCTTAAAATACTTGGATATATCTTAGGGAAGAAAGTGTTTGTTTGTTTGTTTGTTTTGCTTTAAAAAGACAGCTTACAATTTTTTCTTATATAACATTATATAATACAGAGGAAAAGTTTATCCTTTTCCAGCTCTAAATCGGGAGAATGCTAAAAAAGCTTAAGTTACCCCTTGTATGCTAAAATAACTGTTCATCATGGTGACTTTAAGACAATAAAATATTCAAAGTATCTTCATGAAAGTTATAGATTCACTTCTTTATTTCCAGTAAGATCATCAAACATAACTCCCTCATTTTCACATATGAAAAATATTGAGATGCAAATTTATGCAACTATTGCAGGCAGATCCAGGTTAAGAACTCAGGTGCCACATATCCATCCTTTTTGGCCCATCTTTTTTCCTCCACAAGGTTAAAAAGCCATCAAGAGATAACTTTTGAAGAGTTATGAACAGACAGTTTCAAACACACTGTTTTCTATACTGGTGTCATTCTTTATTCACCTTTTCTTACATAAACACTATTCTCTGTCCTGACAAAAATTCTGTCCTGAGAAGGAATGTCTATTCCTTAACCATTAAGAAAAGAAAAATGACAATAAAATCCACTCTCACTGAAACAAAACTCCACCAAAACAATAAACAAAAGCATCAGTATTGTTATCTGGCTACAGGAAAAACTTAGCCCACTGGCTGGAAAAAAAGATTCAAATACAGCCTGATCAATCAATTTCCCAATTCTTAAATATGAGGGAACTAGCTCATAATATACGGATTATTCCCCTGAAAAGAAAGGCAGCAGGTAAACAAACTTAAGATCTCCAATACAGAATCTGTGGTGCAACTTACTTGTTAATAAATATGGTCTTTTCTAAGTAAACACACATGAAAGCACATGGGGGAATAGTCTTTTCTCCCTTTAGACAAAGACAGACTAAATAACAGTGACTTAAACTATACAGAGGGTTGGCTTGGAAGCAAACAGGTTTCCTGTTTAAGAAGGCTGAGCACACCAGTTTACCTTGATTGCCTTCACAATATCCATGACTACAGAAGAACCAACAATAATAAGGATAAATCTATACCAACAGTAAAACTAAAAAAGCTGAGATGAACAAAATGCTGAAGAATTTCTGAAAGATATAAAGCATATGGGCTAAAAATCAACTAGAAAACAGGGATTACAACCCAATATTTATAAAAGACTTCTACGGAAAAAAAAAGTATTATCAGCAGAACTCCAGAAAAACCATGAAATCTAAAGTAGTAGAAAGGTCATTAAAAAGGTGAAGGAGGAAAATGAATGGTAATGGAGTTTACCAATCTCTAATTCTGAATAGTCAGCTCCTTCTATCCCACCTGAAGGCCACAATTACAGTTCTCTACATAAAGTGAGCTGTTTCAGAAGATACCTAGAACAGGCAATGAGGTCTGGAAAGAGCCCCAGACAACTTACTGGCTGTCATAAAAGAGGGGGTATCATAATCAATTATAAGATATGCCTTACATCCGAAGAAAACTTTTATTTCCACTTTATTTTAACTAGCCTCCAAAACGGCCCTAGATGATTCTCATCTCCTAGTATTCATGTCTTTGAATAATCCTCTATCATCCCACAGACCAACATGACACACTGTGGAAATTATGGCGTTTAACTTCTGAGAATAGGCCTTGACTTCTTTTGGACCTTCTGGAGGAAGGTTCTCAATGAAGCCAACTGTCATATAGTGAGGATAGTCAGAAAACGCTGAGGTCATCACAAAAGAACTAGAAAGGGTACTCGAAACTGCACCAAAATAGCTATAGCCCCCAGTAGGTTGGGAATTTATTTTTTAACCAAACATTAAAAACAAAATGTTAAAAGGGATTTATACAGTTTCAGTTTCTAGATAAAAAGATGCAGACCATTTGATTTTATTTTATGCATCTAATATAACCTTTATTAATAAAACTACAAAAAGGGCAACAAAAACCTTTAGAGTCGAAGCTCTACTATAGGAATATAGTAACCTGAAAAGTTCTACTGTTTAATGTTCCTTTATCTTATTCACTGTGACTGATAAGTTGCAAAATTATTAAGTGATATTCTGGTGTTAATACAAAACAACTTAGGGAAGTAATAAAATAAATCTCTTTAAAATGCAGATCCTTGTTATTAAAACTAAATTTAAAAAAAAGATGAAGTGAGATACCACTATGACAAACAAAAGTAAAATGTTTTGTTTTAGTGAAAACAATAGTCATGGTTGGTAAGGTTGTAGTTAATGGAACAAATACACAATAATGGTTCAAATACATCACTAGAATTGGCAATATTCTGTTACATGATACTTGTACTACCTGTTGAAAGGGTTAGTGCTATTTGAAAGTAGACTTGGATTGTTTATAAATGTATACTGCAAACTCTATAGCAACCACTAAACAAAGTTACACTTTAAGAAAAATTACAGTTTTTCTTAAAGAAGTGTAATTATGGACTGAAGGAGGAAAAAAAATGAATAGAACATGATTGATTAAAGCCAGAGAAGGCAGGAGAGTGGAAAACAAACAAACAAACAAAAAAAAAAAAAAAGAACAAAGGAAACAAAAGAGAAAACAGCAATAAATGTGGCACATATTAATCCAGTTATGTCAGTCTTTAAATGTCAGTGGTCTAAATGTATCAATTAATAAACAGAGCCTGTCCCAGTAGGTAAAAAGCAAGACTCCAGTATATGTTATCTGCAAGATACCCACTTTAAATATAAAAAACACAGATTAAAGTACAGGGATGGAGGGACTTGTACACTAATCAAAAGTAAGTAGAACAAATGATATTTAATTCTAGATAGAATATATTTCAGAGCAAGAAGTATTAGGAATAAAGAAGGCATTACATAATGAAAAAGGAGTTCTCCAATAAGACATAACAATTCTTAATGTGTGAGTGCCTAACAACAGATCAAAATACAAAAGGGAAAAATTGATAGAACTACCAGAAGAAATTGATAAATTCACTTTACACTTGGGAGGCATCAATATCTCTCTAACAGCAATTGAGAGAAAATCAGTAAGGCCATACTTGAATTGGATAGGACTACCAGTCAATAGAATCCAATGGACATTTATCGAATACTGTATCAAAGAAGAGCAAAATACCCATTCTTCTCAAGCTCACATGGCACATTCACCAAGAGAGATCACGGTCTGGGTCACACACATAACTTCAATTGGAAAACACAGAAATTATACAAAATATGCTCAAACACCAAGATGGAATTAAAGTAGAAGTAAACAGAAAAATAGCTCTGGCTGGTATGACTCCGTTAGCTGGTGCAGCATTCCATGTAACAAAAGGTCATGGATTTGATTTCTGGTCAGGGCACATGCCCAAGTTGAGGGCTTCATCCTCCTGTCCAGGCTGGTGAGAGAGGCAACCAATGTTTTTTCTCTCACACGGATGTTTCTCCCACTATCTCTCTCCCTCCCCTCCCCTCGCTCTAAAGTCAGTACGTGTGTCCTTGGGTGAGGAATAAAAAAAGAGGAAAAAAAGCTAGAAAATTCAACGCTACAGAGCTTAAACATCACCCTTCTAAATAACACATGGATCATAGAAGAAAACTCAAGAAAAAGAATTGTAAGTAAAATAAAAAAAGAATATAGAATTTACCAAATGTATGAGATGCAGGGAGAGCAGTCTTTAAAGGAAAATTGATGGCACTAAATGTATATATTAGAACAGAAAAGAGACATAAAATTAAAAATCTAAGTTCCTACCTTAGGTAACTAGAAAAAAAAAAGAAAACAAATTAAACCCAAAGAAAGAGAAAAAAAATAAAAATTAGAGATCAATGAAACAGAAAACAATACATCAACAATAAAAATCAATCATGAAAAACTGGTTCAGCTTAAATTTAAAATCAATAAACCTCAAGCCAGGCTAATTAAGAACAAAACATTAAAATAGAGAAGGCACAAATAACTAATACCAGAAATGATTAATATCAGAAATGAAAGCAGGACTATCACTACTGCTCCCATGGACATTAAAATAGTAATAAGGGAAAATAAGGAACTCTATGCCCATAAATTTTATATGTAGATGATATAGAGCAATTCTATGAAAGCTACACTCTAACAAAACTTCTGCAAGAAGGAATAATCTGAATAGGTTTCTATTCATCCAGAAAACAGAAACTAAAGGAATACATTCTAAGTCATTCTCTGAGACTGCATTACCCTTACAAAAACCAGACCAAACATTACAAGAAAACTATATATCAATATTTCCCATGAATACAAATACAAAAATTCTCAATACTAGCAAATTGAATTGCATAATATATAAAAAGAATTATACACAAAGAACAAGTGGAATTTCTTCCAGGATGTAAGGCTCATTCACGATTTCTGAAACAACTGAAATAATCTATAACATCAACAGGATTTAAAAAATGGATCACAGACATATATGTAAAATGCAAAACTATAAGAGTTCTAAAAAGGAACCTAGAAAAAATGTAGCTGACTTTGGGTTTGGCAGTCAATTTTTAGATACTGTAACAGGGTGGGGACCCCAGAAGGTGTAGGAGAGGCAGCATCTCCCCAAGAAGGGAGGGTGTTTCAGGAAGCCTAAGGGCAGCCCAGGGGGTTGAAAGTGAAACTGGGGTTTGATAGGCTTGCAGGAAAACTGTCAGGGGTGTCCTGTCCAACCTTTTGGCATCTCTGGGCCACACTGGAAGAAAGAGTTGTCTTGAGCCACATATTAAATACACAAATACTAGCAAAAAACTGAAGAGCAAGAACAGGTTTTCAGTAAATTTACAATTTTGTGTTGGGCTGCATACCCCCGTAACAAAGCCAGAAAACAAGCCTGCGTAGCCCCAATAGCTGAGCAGCTCATGACAGAGGCCACACAGAACCTTTGCACAGAGTCTGCCCCACAGGGGGTCAGACAATTGTGCCCCTGTAAAAGGCTGGGAAACCCCTGCCCCCTTTTGGAAAATGGTGCCCAGAAGAGGGACAAAGACACTGTGCATGCAGCTGACAAACATGGTAGACATTAGCTCACACTGGCTGAAAAGCTGGATGACCTGTCATGCATGGGTCTCTTGGCTGAGACTTTAAAAACAGAATGCTGAGGGGAAACATGCTCTTTCCCCTCCCCTTGTTAGCTGGGTTGGCTGCAGGGGCCCGGGTTAATCGGCCTGGTGGACTCTGGAGGACCCATGGTCTGGGAGCTCCCTGGTGCCCCTCCTGAGTGAAATGCAGCAGCAGCACTACTGCTGTGTGGGCCTGCCTCAGACGGGAGCTGAGGGCTGGAGGGAAGGAGTAGCATGCCACAGGCAGTACTCCAGCCTGCCTGCACAGAATCCAAGAGACACGTGAGGCAGAAACTGTGACTGCGAATCTGTCAAGCAGCCTAGATGAGCATGCTACAGCCATCCGCATTTCCCAAGGTCAGTACTTTTTACACAGGAGACAAGGGATTCCAGGCTCATTTTGAACTGGTCTGGACTAGCAAAGGGTGGCAGGGTTATTTGTCCTTGGGTGTTTTGGGGAGCGGGGTGCTGAGGCAGAAACCTGCCATTACTCCAAAACTGTATATCCTTTAAACAAACCACCCCTTTCCTTTTTCACCAAACCTCTGACTAGAGTTTGCCTGTTGGTGTCAAGCAGTAGAACCTCACTAGCTGTTCTGTAACAATACCACATCAAAAGTAAGATCCATGAAAGAAAAAAAATTGATAAATTAGTCTTTATTTAATCAGTTCTGCTCTACAACAGATACTGTTAAGAGAGTGAAGACAAACCACAGTCTAGGAAAAAATATTTAGAGAACACATATCTGATAAAAATGACTGGTATCCAAAACATACAGAAAAACTCTTAAAATTCAACGAATAAGACAGTAAGCAACCCAGTAAAAATAGGCAAAAGATCTAAACAGATATCTCACCAAGTGAGAAATATGGATGACAAATAAGCATATGAAAAGATTCTCATTAGCATATGTTGCCAGGACATTGAATATTGAAACAATGATTATGTATCACTCCACACTTACCAGAATGGCTAAATCAAAAACAATGACAACAAATACTGGTGAGGACATGGAATAAGAAGAACTGATTCATTACCGATTAAATGCAAGATGTGCACCCACTTTGGAAGACAGCTTGGCAGTTACTTACAAATCTATACACATTCTTATTATACATTAACAATTACGTACCTTGGCATTTACCCAAATGAGTTCAATACTTATATATATATGAAAAGAGCTGCACCCAAATAGTTATAACAATTTTACTCAGGGTTTCCAAAATTTGGAAACAATCATTATGTTCTTCAACAGCTAAATGGATAAACTGTGGTATACATATAAGATGAATTACTGAGTCCTAAAAAGAAAAAAGAAAGATCAAGCCATGAGTAGACGAGAAACCTTAGATGTATACTGATAAGGAAAAAAACTCAATCTGAAAATGGTAAACACTGTATGATTTCAACTGAGTTTGGAAAAGTGAAAACAACAGAAATAGTAAAAGATCAGCGTTTGCCAAGAATTCAAGGGAAGGAAAGAGTAGAACACAGGCAACTTGTAAGACAGCTGAACTATTTTGTTATGATAATGTCATGGTGAATATGTCATTTACACATTTTTAAAAATCCCACAATGTACAGTCAAAGAGTGAAACTTAATGTGAAATATGGACTTTCATTAATAACAATCTATGAATACTGGGTTCACTAACTGTAATAAATGTACCACACTAAGGCAAGATGTCAATAATAAGGGAAACTGGGGTAATGGTAAGGGACCTGGCACAGCTGAGGCACATAAAACAAATACTGTATTTCTTTACTCTTCACTCATTTTTTATATAAACCTGAAACTGCCCTACAATGTCTATGAATAAAAAACTAACAATAACAAAAAAAGGGAAGGAAGAATCAAAGTCACAATTTTTGCTTTTCCCTGCAGTCAACTATGGTGATCCTGACATACATGCAAAAATCTAGATCCAAACACTCTTTACATTTTTAAAAATAATTGCCGGGAAAAAACAGGTGAGAACACAAGCTTATGAAAGATTTGAGAAAATGAAATGTAAGTACAAATGTAGTCAGTTTAAAGTCAGTAAGACAGACAATCTATAAAGTCAAGTAAAAATCTCTATAAAATAAAATGCATAAACAAAATCTGCTTTCGCTAATTATGACCCTACAGGAATGCTCGCAAAACAATGGATGGTAATTTTAAGAGAAATGTTAGCTATTTCGAAAAAGCTTTAAAACTAATTCATCTGTTTTTTGATTTTAAAGAAATCAGATGCTTCTAAAACATTTATACATAGTGTAAAAAAATTATTTATATTTTATTTTTTTAACACTGATCATGGCACTATTCAAGAACATAACTCCCAGAAGTTGGGAGAAAATTTCTGTAACATAAAGCAAATAAAAATATTATTTCATAAGAGTACTTGATATAATGGAAAAATATTAGCTACAAATTATTTATTTTATTATGACAAAATTGTACGATCCAGCTCTTTTAATAAATGGAAATATAGATAAAAAGACTAAAATTATATACATCAACATCTTAAAAGAATTACTCCCAGGTACAAGAAATATATATATAAATATGAACGGTTACCATTCTCATCCCTTTTACACTGAATGTATACTGTCTTCTTTTGAGACGTTAAAAAATAATCTGGCACATTTAAATAAAATAATGTATAATTTGTCTATATAGCTGTCAGTGCTAACTGTAACACTATGATACCCACAAGATATTGCATCATAGTGGTGCTATAACACATCAAACAAAATGCAAACAACTGAAGTCTAAAGGCTACCTCAGCTGCAACCCAGCTGTTAGAAGAAATATTTTTGGTATTTACTCATTATAATGTTAAGTTGACTGAGACATGCAAACCTAGAAGTGATTATTTTAAGAGCCCAAAATAAGTTGACATTCTTGAGTCACCTATATTAAACACGTAGCCCGGGCTGGTGTGGCTCAGTGGATTGAGCACTGGCCTGTGAATCCAAAGGTCACCAGTTAGTTGGATTCCCAGTCCAGGGGCACAAGCTTGGGTTGCAGGTCAGTTCCCCAGTAGGGGGTATGCAAGGGACAGCCGACTGATTGTTTCTCTTTCTCCTTTCCTTCCCTTTTCTCTGAAAATAAGTATTTTTTAAAATGTATGTTTTTATAAATGGTAGAACAATGAAAGTACATGGGGAAAAGTAAAAATGTGTATGTATGTTTCAAAAGAAAAGCCCTCACCACCTTAGAACTTTAATCTTGACAAGACTGTCCTCAACCTTTGGGTCAAAACTTCATACTAATTAATCTCAAATCCCATATCCATTAAGGAAGCTGCAAAAGACTGGAATTGTTGTTTTCATTAGAGGTGAGGAAGGAGATTGGGAGAATAACATGAGTTTCAAAGGGAAAGAAATTAGGAGCAACTAGCAATCCCCCACACATGCTTGTTTGAATACAGGCCTGGAGGGCATAATTTGGAATGAAAACGGGTGGGGGGGCAAGGGACACTAACATAAAAGGCTGGGGAACACCTTTCACTTCCAGATTTCACCTACCTCCTAGGTTTATAATTTTAACTCACATTATCTTTCAATGTAAGCATTTAGTAACATGTACAAAGCTATTCAATCCCATCAGCCAATTCTGTCCAAAAAGGATAAATACATAATATCATGGTCACTTAATAACCAGTGTTTTAGTTTGGGCTAGAATTCATTAACAAAGCTATTTCCAAAAGACCTGCAGTACTAAAATAATTAAAATGAAATGAAAGCCTTTATTCCACTACATCAAAAGACAAAAGGTTTTATAAAAGGAAATACAGAAGAACTGTACACTAAGGGACACCAGGTACAGTAGAAGGTGAGGGCATCACAGATGAAAAAAATGGAATAATTAGATTCCTGAGCTCTCTGCTTTCATTTGGCGATCAGGCTTATACCTTGGAGCAGGGTGTCTGCTGATATTTTTGAACTGGACAATTCTGTGTTGTGGGTGGCTGTCCTGTGCACTGTAATGTTCAACAGCACCTGCAGCTTCTACTTATCAAGTGGGTTGTTTAGTAGGAACCCACCTTTGATAATCAAGTAGGTTCTAGACACAACCAAATATACCCTGGGATGTCATATTGTCACATCCAAATGACCAGTGACTTAGAGGCAGGAGGTTGAAAAATCCTTTTCACTAGACTCTTATTAACAAAGTAGAAAAGCCTTCCAAAGACTTAAAGAAAAGTACATAAGGGTTTTTACCCCCAAAATGTGCCCCAGTGAAAATCTTTCTTCAGTGAGAATCATCAGTAACTAGCAAGCCCCAGCCAGGTTCACAAAGACCTGAAATAGCTTTCTACTGCCCCTTATATAAATTTAAATACACAATCAAGGACATTAAAATAGCTAAGAAAAAGCTCTAAAATGAAAGAAACCAAAACATACTGACAGAAAAAATACTGTAAAGAAAACAGAGTAAGCAGACAGAAATAAACTTCAAATGAAAACTTCAATGAAATTCATAAACAAAATAAGATGATGCTGTGAAAAGAATCAGAGATCAAAAGAGCTACTGTAAAGAAAAGAATATGAGAGCAGAAATGAGACTCTTAAACATTTTATTTAATCAAGTAAATTTCCCAGAAACTTTAAAGTGTAAGACTGGAAAAACATTAAAAATAGTAGAAAGAGCATAGGTTCAGGAGGTCAATATCTAATTGCACTTGCAGAACAAAAAACACAGAGGCAAGGAAACTACACAAAAAGTTATCAGAAACTTTCTCAGAGCTGAAGTATACAAGTTACCAAAATGAAAGATCCCACAGAATGCACAAAATGGATGCCTACAGACTTATAGTAAGTCATTTCACTGTGACACTTCAGAATACTGGGTATGGCTGAGATAAGACTCTGTAAGCTTCAAACAGACAGACTACACAGGCTTTCCTGGAGAAAGAAAAGTGAAATGTAAAGTGTTGAAAATTAAAAGTTTCACTTTACATCATATACTAAGAATTCCTTCAAAATCCCAAATTACGATCTGGGTAAAGTGCAGTCATTCACAGAAACGTGATGCCTCAAAACATTTGCCTTTCAGATAGCTACTGGAATCTGTGACCAAACAAAATGAAGGCGTGTACAAAACCAAGAATTACATGGGATACAAAAAACGGAGGGCAAGTCATAGGATAGAATTTGCATGAAAGCCAACTTTATTAAGCAACTGGTCTAACCTGAAGGCAGAATGTTCTAGGAGAACTTCTCAAACAGGGTTAAACTGGTAAAAATAATGGATACTTCTGAACCAATGGAGAGGATATGCTGATAACTAGTAGGAAGCTTGAAAATGAGTTAATGAAAAATATTGAGAAACTATACACTGATGGTTACCTACCAAAAACTAAAGTATCAGCGTAATGATGGGGGAGTGGTTGGAGTAGTTGTGGAGTAAAAGCTAAATCTACATCATCCATAGTGAGAAGTCACTAGATAATGCCTAAAATGAAAAAAAAAAAAAAAAATCAAGAGGTAGCAAGATGTTATTTAGAAATATGGAAGTAAATAGCAAAAGAATCTGCCCCCCAAATTTTAAGTGTTTCCCCCTAGAGAGGGGAAACAACTACCTTGTCCAACATTATACCCTTCCCAGGACTAAGCAAGGTGAGGAGATAAAGGTCCTCCTGTTTTGGTCCACCATAGTACTAACTTTGATGGGCAGTATTCTTGAAAACCAAACTTGAAATAAGTAGATTTGAGTCATTTTTAATAAGCAGCCACATAGAAATAGTTGATTCTTCAAGCATGTGTTCTTTTACCTTTGAAACTGCTAACTTAAAAACAAAAGGAACAAATTGTATGAGAACATTTTCTAAATTTTAATTAACTTGGCTTTTTATGCTGTAGAAGCCAATTCAATTAAAAATTTTTTAAACTAATATGAACTAATTTAAAACACATAATTTTGGCTAGAAGCAGAAAGATCTTGAAATCAATTTCAAAATTTAAAAACAAAACGAATAGGATAAGGGTTTTATTTATAGTAAAGGCAGGTCAGATTAACCCTCCTGCTGAAATCAACAAAAAAACCTTTCAGAATAAAAATCAAAGAAATAAGGTAGCTAGAAATTCATACCGAAATCTAGAAGGTAAATCAGAGAATACACCACACAACAATCACTTCTTCCTGGGGCCTTTTACCTATCCAGAAGAAAAGGCAGAGAAACAAAAAGGAAGACTGAGCTACTGGTGGCTTCGCCATGGGGGTTAAAAAACCAAGGCATTAAACTCACCAAATGTGGGGATTCAAATAAACCATCATCCCATTTAACCTGAAATTTTAAGAGAAACATCACCAGTATAGGGAGAATTGGAATTAAAGAAAATTTGTATGACTTGTATAATAGAAGGAATCCAAAATCTTGAACAAGAACTAATACGGGACTTAACATTTCCTTATCATCTCTCCTAGAAAAACATGCCTTCTTGAGAAAGATATCATTACTCTAGGACATATACACTATTCCTATAATTTTCCAAACATAAAAACAACACATAAGCACACACACAAAAGAGCAGAAACAAAATTCAGAAACTATAATTAGCATAGGAAATTCAGAAACTGTAATTATCAGCCACAGAAAAAAATTTAATTATGAATGCTATGCTAATAAAAATCACAATTGTAATTTTTAGCAGTTAGAAACTGTAAGAACGAATATAGCTGATATATACCTTTGTATTCTGATCCACAGAATTATGAATTCCAGTGAACCGATAACAGGAAAAAGAATTCCACATGAAAAAATCACAGAAAATCTAAAAGAAACATTTTTAAAAGCAGATTTGTTTAAAAGTAGCAAGATTTTACACTGACAGCTGACTTCCAAAATCAATAATGGAAGGCAAACAACAATGGGATAATGTCTTCCACTGTTGGTGGTGGATAACCACCATTATGGTTGGTTACGGTGAAAATCAACCATAATCCTACAATGTAATACCCCAACACACTCTTCAAGATTGAAGATGAAACAAAGACACTGTACGACGGCAAACAAAAAAATTAAGAGCATTAGCCATTAGCACAACTACATCTAAATAACGTACTACACAGAAGGAAAAGGATCCCTTAAGAAAATTCTGATCCGTGAGTGGAAATGAAGAACACTGAAAGTGTAAATATACAGGGATATGCACTCAACAATGATGGCAGAGACCACGCTGTCCAAATGGTAATACAATACCACTTATATGTGTAATTTACAATTTTCTAGTGGTCACATTAAAAAAACAAGAACAAGGTGAAATTAATTTTAGGATTTCAACATGTAATCACAAAAAGAAGGTGAATTTATATTGTTTTTTTCTGAGTTTTAAAACTCTGGTGTTTGACATTTACTGAACATGACAATTCAGATGGTAAATTGTCATTAATATTTGACCTATATTTTTATAAAGTTTACAGTTGAAAAAGTATATTTACATATCTAAGTAGTTGTAAACGAAGTTAAGGGTTTTCTAACAACTGAATCAAGTACTGATTCTGATATTTAAATTAACACAACATAAAAGCAAAAATTTAGTTCCTTGAACATTATCCACATTTTAAGTGTTCAACAGACACATGCAGTCATGGCTACTGTATTAGACAGCACAAGTATAGAAACTTTTTGCTGGAGATAAAATTACTAATAAAATTCAAATATCAACAATAATAACATACATATAAGGCGGTAAGGAATGAAATGAGATAAAGTTATCCAGGAAATGAGAAATGCTCCAAGTACACCAGAGGTACTTGTCACACTGCTCAAACCTAATAGAAAAACTATGCAAAAGACTTATAAAGACTATTCAAAGAAGAGGCAATCCAAATAACCAATAAATTTTTAAAAACTTTTTAGCCTCATTATAACCATGAAACTGCAAACTAAAACAATAACATATAGCTCCATTCATCAGTTTGGTAAACAAAAAATACTAATGTGAGATTATAGAAAAAAGATCTATTGTATACTGCTAATGACAGTATAAATTAATATATCCCTTTGGAAAAGTTGGGCATAATCTACTCTACAAAACTGCATGCTACGTGCATAAATATACATGTTTAAAAACACTCAGTAGCATTATCAATAACTGCTAAAAACTGGACACAACCCAAATGTCCATTAATATTAGACTAGTTAATTGGGGCCTATTCATAAAACACCATACCACATTTTGTATAGTATTTTACTGTACAAGAAATATTTTTAATTGTTATCTAAGGCAGTTTATTTGCTTTACTATATATTTTTGTTATAAAGTAATAAACATTTAGTTTCATCACACGCAAAATTTTAAGGTACAAGACTTCATTTGACAAGAATACCCCACACACAGAGACTAAAAAACGCTAGGCAATGTGTATAAATAGGATCCACTGCTAAAACAAAACGAAGACAATAAGTAGTATCTTTGATTACCAATGCAGGTAAAGAAGACAAATTGTAGATTCTTGGTCTTAACAGATACCACACATAGATGGCAATCTTTCACAGAACCTTTGCAAAAGACGATGGCTGAAATACTGAAACGATTTTAAAGTGTATAAACAATGTGAAAAAGTGCTATTTTACTAAAAAAAATTTTACTAATGCAAATTCATGAATCTTTTCTTATATATTTTGAGTTAATTCTGATCTTATGAGGGAAACATTATTTCCATCAAAAACAGGTAGCATTTGAGAAACCAAAGGCTCTAAATTACAGGCTAGTAACCAAAAAATCTTAAAACAAAATACCCATTTAAAAATCTCTCACCTGTACCACAGAAAGGGAAAATTTCGATATGTCCCTTTTTTATCAGCATTAACACAATTATCAAGGACTACAGAAACCCCACCACTTTCTGACAACAGGCATAGGCGTTGTTGCAGCAACAACGCCAAGACAAGGAGGGAACTTCCACCAAGACTTTCCAGCGTGCTCCATCCTCAAACTCACTTCAGAATTTCAGGGAGGGTCAACTTCCAATATGAGCACCGCGTCTATTCCTAGAAGTTATCAAAATTCACAAAGGGAGCTTGGGTGTCCCTGGATAGGTTCCCTGCTGTGAGCTGAAGCAGTCACCAGTCATCTGCAGAGCCTCTAGATCTTTCTCTCTTTACACCAGGGCCTCACCGCAACAGGGGGTAGTCGCCACCCCGCTACAAATCTAGTGTCATTAGGTCTTCCCGAGTTCGTCCGGGATTTGTCTGAGTACAGGGACGGAGGCCAGGAGACAGAAGGATCCCGCCTGTTTTCTGGCCTGCCTGGCCTAGACAAGCCTGTCCCCCCCCCCCCCACCCCGCACCCCTTCCCGCATTACCAGTCTCCAAAGCCTTGCATTCTCCCCCTTTTATTTCGCCTTTCGCCACCGGTGCCCCTCGTAATTGTCCTGACGCCAGCCTAACCCATGTTACCTCTCACAGAAAAGGCTGCCCTTAGGAGGGCAGTGCGCGGATCTAGGGACCGCGGGAAGGCTCCACAAGCTCGCCTCGCGTGTATTCCGACTGGCTTCACCAGGTGCTGCCAATGGTACACCACCGCTCCCGGCAGGCCCCGCGCGCGCTCAGCCACTCTCCCACCCCGCCTATCTCCCGCCCCAACACGTGACCTCCTTTTGCCTCCGTCCACGCCCACTTCCGTTCCTCCACTTTCTCTTAGGAGGGAGGAAGGGATTGAGGGTGTAAAGAGTAGCGACTTCCTCCTACTCCTCGCCCCCACCTCTCTACCCCCTGCTACAATGTCTTCCGGGTCGCGAGAGCCTCTAAGCCTTCTGGGAAATCATCTCATTTTTCTCCCCTCCCCCTTCTCCTGCTTTCAACCAACCAGCCTCCCGTCAGAGAGGGACATGCGCAGTGAGTACCTCCCGTCTCTTCTACCCGAACCCCCCCTCCCCCCCAAGCAGAGAGACCCCAGCAGCAGCAGCAGCTGATGATGAAGAGAGAGACTGTGGCAGAGGGGGGGCACCTTTTATTTCTATTTTTAAAGGGACAGGACACTAATTTTACCCCACTTCAACCTTGAATTCAGGGGGGTGGGGGGAAGGCGGCTGAGTTCCTTCCCCCACCCTCCAGCCCCGAGACCTGAGAGGGGGATTGAGCCTGAGAGAGAAGGAGTTTCTTCTTCTTCGAAAACCCTCGTCCGCGACTCCTACCCCTTCACCCCTCCAGTAGCCTCCCTCCCGAGCCCCCTCCACCCTCCTCCTCTTTGGCCGTGAGAGGAGAGAAAGAGACCTAAAGCCTCTTAGCAACACAGACCCTTCTTTGCTGCTGCTGCTGTTGCTGTTGCTGCTGCTGCTACTGCTACTGCTGCTTGGCCCTGGCTGGAGACATCTCACTACACCCAGGAGCAGCCACTTCCCCACTCTCCTCCTCCTTCCCTCCTCCTCCACTCCCCCCCTTTATTACCCTTTGTGTCATCCTCCACAGCTCCAGGGAAGGCACTCCAAAGTGGGGGGCAGGAAAGGTAAGTGTGTCTGTGGGGGCTTTATTGCCTTCCTCTGGCTCTGACTTTAACTCCGGGGCAACAGCAGCACCAAACCATATACGCAGTGTAGCTCCGGGGTGAGGAGGGGGTGGTACTGGAGGGGGGGGGCGGGTGAAGGAGGGTTACAGTGGGGAGGGGTGTGTGAGGTGTGTGCCCATCCTGTCAGAGGTGGAAGGGCACTTTTGTTTTTATTTGCTGTTGTCAAAAGTGGTTTCTCTTCTTCAGCTAACATCTGATTGTGTCTTGCTCCAGTGGGAGAGAATACAAAAACAACCCCCTCCTTCCTCCAATAAGGCGCCAGGGAAAGAGACAGAAAGAGGCACACTTTCTAGATGTCACTTAAAAATTTTCAATTTGAGAGCTATTTATCTATTTCCCCAAGAAAAGCTCCACTGCATTTGTTTTTGAGTGGGAAAATGTCGGGATTGGGATTGTATTGGAACTGCTTATCCATTTGTAGACCTGAGTGTTTTCCCCTTTTTGGTTCTGTATGTGATTTGGATATGGACTTAAGTGTTGGAACAGACTTGTTTGGTTTTTGCTTTCTGGGTTAAATTTTTCTTTTTTCGTTTTGTCTGACCTGCATAGAAATTTTCAAATTTTTAGTTGATAGAGGCCTTTAGGTTAGGTTTCCACTTGTATTATTGCTTTTTTTGTTAAATGTTTGATTGCTATATCATCATATAAAGTTGAAAGCTTGTAATGCTTAAAGTTTAAATACCACTGGTATTGTCTCTACCCACATACGTTCCTAATATTTTCCATAAGATAAGAATGTTAGCTATTTCATAATTAATCTGGGTATTTTTCTAATCTTTGTAACTTGCCTGAACAAGTAATCCCCATTGAAAACTTTATGTTGTTCTGGCTTCATGGAAGGCCAAACCTCTCCATCAATAGTTTGCTGGATTGGTACCACTTTCAGTTTTAACTGAATTATTTATTTACTGTTGTAAATTGAGAGGAGTTTCTCATCTCTTGGGGTACTGAACCAAATTGCTCATTATATGTGAAGGGGGGAATATTTCTAAAATGTGTTTTCCTGACTCAAAAAATAATGAAGTAGTTGGTATATTCATGGTAGTTATATATAAATTGAAATACGAATCTAGATTTAGGCTTATACAGTAACAGTCTTGATAAAAATCACTATTCTCTCTTTTTAAATGACATGTTCTTAGTGAAATGATTTTCAAATTCAGTGCTGCATTTTATTTCACAAAAGCTAGAAAGTATATTTCTGATGTAGGCTTTTTATTAGGTCTTACATGGGAGAGTGGTATTTTGTTTCGAACATACATTTCTTTATGCTTTCCTTGAAGATGGATGCAACACATATACACACACATTCTCTCTCTCCCTCTCCCTCTCCCTCTCCCTCTTTCTGTGTGTATATCTCTCACACCCTTTTTTGTTACTGCATTGGTATCTCTGATCCCATAATTTATGTCATCAAAAAATATTTTTCTGTAAAGCAGTAATTTTGTGATCAGACTGGCAATATGAAAACAACAATTTGATCAACTAGAAAGGATTGAAGAAAAATCTAGAAGGATGTTTGACATAAATTTGATAAAGACATGATAATACTTTTAATTTATTATTATCTTGTTAATAAAGCTAAAACATTATACACTTATATTTTAGTGGCAGAAAAGCATTGCATATGTAGAAATTTGTCCTGTAAAATTTTAATTATCAACTCTGCAAAAGCAGACATTTGCACACAGGGAAAAAAAAGCTGTGTAGCAGTAAACAATATGGTCTTATTTCTCTCCTTTCTGTTATAAATTTGAACAGTTCGTTGCATTTCTCTGAGGTATAAATGGTGCACTGAAGCAGAAATCTGTGCCAAGTTCAAGTTTTTCTTCCAATATCAATAGTATTTCAGGTCTACCTACATTTTCTTCTTCCCTTAATACCTCAGCAACCTTAAGAGATAGAAAGTAGAACTTAGTGAACAAATCAGTTTTAGAGAAAGCAAATTGTGTGAAAAATTGGGGTGGTGGTTGCCCAACTGAGTGAAAATGTACACTCTTGAGCATAATACCTTTACTTACTTTGTTTCTGTTTTCCTTTGGAAACATTTCTTATCCTACCACCCTCAGGGTTCCCCTATGTGGTTTGAAGATTCCAGACTTCCTGTAGGTCGAGTAATTATTTACATTTAGAAAACCTTTCATTTTTATTATGCCTTATTTTTTAAGTCGAGTAATTATTTACATTTAGAAAACCTTCCATTTTTATTATGCCTTATTTTTTTAGGTATACAGATATATTTTAGGATTGTAAATTTCAGCAAGATGGTATCTTGGAGGTCACTTTATCCAACTCTTCATTTTCCATATTGCTGAGTTCAAGAGCTTGAGGAACTTGCCCAGGGTTCCAAGGCCTAAATGTGGGTGGAACATGGACCAGAGAACTCAGGTCTCTTGTCATTTACTCTGCTATACTGTATCACTTTCCTTTATCAGAAATGAAGCTATCATCACAGTTCTGTGTATGGCACTTAAGGGTTTTACATGGAGGCACATTCTTCTAAGAATATTAAGGTAAATAGCTTCAAAGCCATAATTTTGTCCATTTATAATAGAATAATTTGTTGTTAGTTTCTTTTAAAGAGGTGGATTATTACTATTTGGGAATTATTTCAGCTTCCCCTAATGCTTATATTTCCCCTTGCATCTCCAATTAATCAGTAAGTACTACTCTTACTCTTGTGTTAAGGACCCATACATATAAGGAAAATGCATATTGCATTATAAATGTTTACTTGTGAGTCTTGCTTTATGAATTACTTTGGACCAAAGTTTTTTTTTTGAAGATTTTATTTATTTATATTTAGAGAGAGGGGAAGGGAAGGAGAAAGGAAGAGAAACATCAGTATGTGGTTGCCTCTCACACAACCCCCAATAGGGACCTGGCCTGCAAGCCTGGCATGTGCCCCAACATGGAATTGAACCAGCGACCTTTCGGTTTGCAGGCCAACTCTCAATCCACTGAGCCATACTAGGAAGGTCACGGACAAAAGAATTCTGTCTTGTTAGCATTTATACCCCTTACAACACAGCGTCTGGTGCACAGTATGCGTTACTGGTTATTTGTCATAATTGATATTAGAGTTAGGCATATTTGAATTTCGTTATTCCCATTTGTAGGATTCCTTCCCTTTCCTCGTTTTTCCTTTCCTCCTTGCTACAATTTCTTCATTACCATGGATTTTATTTTTTAATTTTACTGTGGCTTTCACTTTTTCTAATGGCCAAATTAAATCCTGTGAACAATATAGTACTTAAAATAAGTAAAAATATAATCCTCCTAATTCTGGTACAGGATGCAATTTGACAAGAGTGACTTCTTTTAAATTAGAGGATCAAAAAAATTCCAATTAAAAATATACTAGCAAATGTTCAGAATACACTTAAATTTCATTTCAGTGAGTGACAGGTGCAGTAGGTTGTCAGAATGATTAGGCGGCTTTTACCAGCTCTATAAGGCAACTCTTACTTAGGTGACATGTTTCCCTGACTTTGTTTTTTTGGTCCTTACCCAGACAATTATCAACTTTCCAGTTTTCTATGGATATGAAGATTTACTCCTAGTCATCAGTGGGACCCAATGAAGTCAGCCAGAAAGCCTTTGTCCAACTTAATGTATCTTTGCAAACTTGTCTGGATTTTTAATGTGTAGATGCAAAACAGATTGTACTTAGCTATTAATCATTAAGCATCGCTTGAATATCTACTGTCTCTCAGGTACTGTACTAGGCACCTGACAAATAAGGATGGTTCCTACAATTAGTGTGAAGAGATAACATAATTGTATTCCAGAAGTGTATTCGTCATATCTTTATTTTGATGTTTCTACCTAAATTAATTTTATGTAACTAAACAGATACTATTAGATAGAAAAATGAATGTTTAAAAAGGATATTGCTGTATTTTACTAAAACAAAAATATAAAGTAAAATTTTCCACTTAATACTGTATTCTGGGGATTTCTATTCTGTATATAATTCACTACTTTAGACCATGAAAATAGTCTATGTGACTGTCACTGCTGTGGTATTTTATTGTCATATACTTTTATTCAAAGATGTCCAGAACTATTCATTTAAGTACCTCTTATTAAATTATTACACCCCCCCAAAACCCAAACTTTCCCAACTTAAAAACTTTTTTTTCTCAAAAGTAACTTTTTTCTTTTTATATCTCATATCACAGGTAATTTTTCATGATTCATTGGACAGCATTGTACATTATCATTTTGAGCACTTAGTTATTTTCTATCATATCTATCATAGTTTAAGCTGACAGAATGATTTAATTATCATGGAGTAATTATAGTACGCAGTATTTAGAAGTTTTGGAACTTTTAATGGGAACTAGATATATTCCTCCAAGGTCTTCATAAGAAATTTCCCAGTTCTAGTTCTAAGTTAGTTGCAATTTTTAATCTTTATTTTGTGATACTGTTTCTGTAACTTTAGTAAAATGAGTTGGAAGTTTCTTAGTTGATGCTTGTTTCAAAAACAAAGAATACTGTCTTATTTCCTGTCATGGTTTTCCTATGTAATATTAAAAGTATTAGAGAGAAAGATTTCCTGGATTTTCTTTGCCCTCTTAAGTATACCTTTTAGAATAATACCGATTCACAATTTAAAAGGAGAAGGAGATCCCCTGCTCGTATGGTATCTTGTAAAGGTAAATAGACTTTTGAAAATCAATTCTTATCTCTTTCATATTGGTTTTACTTTTCCATTTTAGTAATAATCATAGTTATCATTTATTATTAGTGCCTAGCACTGTGGTAAATGTATCAATCCAAGTTGGTCATTATAGTGGCCTTGGTGAACTTTGTAACATTGTCCTTATGTTACAAATGAGGAAACCTATTACTGACAGAACAGCATTCAGCATTTTATTGTATGGCAGCAAACTACTCCCTGACACTTGTCTTCAAATTTTTTTTAAATTTTTTAATTTTTGATTTTATTTTTAGACAGGGGGAAAGGGAGGGAGAAAGAGAGGGAGAGAAACATCCATATGTGGTTGCCTCTCGCACGCCTGCCACTGGGCATATGCCCTGACTGGGAATCCAACAGGCCACCCTTTGGTTCTCAGGCCCGCACTCAGTCCACAGAGCCACACCAGGAAGGCTCCCTGGCACTTTCTGAATCAAAACAGAGTCACAATAAAGAGTTACTGTCAGTAAGTAAGTACTCTAGAAAATATTAGTAAAGTCATGGCCCCAGTAGCTTATTGATTAAGGAATGGAAAATTTCTAAAAGTTTTCAAGGACGAAAAAAACAATTCTTTGTAAGGAACTAGAAAGAATACTATTAGGTAGAAAAATGAATGTTTAAAAAGGATATTGCTGTATTTTACTAAAACAGAAAAATATAAAGTAAAATTTTCCACTTAATACTGTATTCTGGGGATTTCAAGTTGCAGACCAGTGGTGCAACTTGAAATAAAATATGCATAAAGTCAGGCTTCTCTTTGTATGGCAAAATGATACTTAGGCCTTTTACATATTAAACTTCCTTTATCTTGCATGGAGTTACATTTAGCATTTTACTGTATGTAATTTGGAGGTTCCAACAATTTGTGATCCAATGAATATTTACTGTAAAAATTTTTATGTACCTCTGTTGATAGCTAGAAAACCTGTAAACAAAGGGGAATTTATATTGCCTAGTGCTTTGGTGTGTATACACATCCTTCTGAATGCTCTTTCTTGTAATATTTTTATAATAGGATTAAGTTTAATGTACTTTTTTTCTTTTAGTCTTTAGACTTTAGTACTTAAAGTCTGAAATATTTTTAGTATTAGAATGTACAACTTGTTGGATTCCTAAGATGCCACTATTATTATATAGTTCTTTAAAGCAGCTACTGAATATTTTTTGTGACCCAGCCAACGAGAGTCAATTTTTACATCCTTTGCTTTTAGGAGGAAGGAATAATTTTTTAAAATTCTATTTTATTAATCAAGTAACTTTCATATTCATCCTAAGTAAATACATAATCATTCTATATGCTTTCAATGACTGTGTTATCCTATAAGTGACCAAGGCATTAGGACTGATAGAGTTTGGAAATATTTTTGAATGGTAAAGAACTTTTCCATGTCATCTACTAGACTTCATAAAAGAAAGTTTATAACAAATGTGGTTTCTTGCTTTTAAAAACAATCTTAATAGTTGATGAGATATAATTAGTTTATGGTCCCAAATAATTTCCTTAGATAATCTGAAGGTAATTCAGTTATAAGTAAAGATTGTAATTCATCAGCATTTTCTTTTCCAGGTATTTCTATACTATATGAGATTTCAGAAATTAGAATGACTGAGTATAACTCTTTAAGGAAACTAAATGAGAACCAGGCTTAACATGTATTAAGGTTTATCTTCTCATATAGCTGGACATAATTGAAAAGAAAATAACTAATACCATACCTGGTGAAGAGCATATACTTCATTCAAGAGTTAGTTGTGACTAACTCTGATCTGAGTCCTCATTTTAACTGACCTATATAACCTTTTCTTAGAGAACTTGTAATTAAATTGTGTCATTGAGTAATTTGTTAGGATGTATTATTTTAAAGGACTAAAAGGAGTTATAAATTAGTTATCAACTGTGTAATGGAGAAAAGTCTTTGTTCATTTATGTTTCACTGAGTTCTTTGCCTACCAACCAAGATTCCATCAATGAAAGGAAACATTTCTGTATAGTGTTAGTGTTACATTCTTGTGCTGCCTTTTCTTTTTTTCTAATTTAATGTCTACATCTCAGAAGTTAAAATTTTGCCTAAATTGTTTCTTAAGGTTGACCAAGTATAAAATTATATTTAGATTTAATCTTGTATTCAAAGCTGTTGTTTTCTGTATACAACTTAAATCCAGACGTGGACTTAATCTGTTGACTATTAATTAACTTAATCCATACACTTTTAACGTTATTAGTACCTAAAAATAATAATCTAGTTTGTATACACATACACTTACTGATGCTGGGGGAGAGAAGTATTTTGCATTCAACAAAAGAAAGTATTGATTTTTAAATAGCTTCCTTGGGATATACTGATCTGAATAGCAGCTGCCATGTAAGATACAAAGAATTTTTAATTAGTTGGAAAGTCAAATGTAAAGTTGATATTAATTACTATTAAGCAATATCAGAATATTTAGAAAGTTGAATACATGTTCCAGCAATGACAGAAATTTAGAACCTATTTTTTACCATTATTCCAAAATCATTTCCCTTCTTCCACATTCGTCACACAGGAGTTTGTGCCGAAGGATTTCTTGGCCATTTTAGAGACCGTAATCTAGTTAAAAGGTTTGTTTATGCTTCCCATCTCTGTTCTGCTGATGGTATTAGAATGCAGGCCAGCGCCAGACATCTAACTGTTTATAACATTCAAACTTCAATTAAAGCTACAGTGTTCAGTTCACTATATCTCAGAAAGTTGATACTAGCTGCAAATATCTCCAGTAATGACGGCAATGATTGTGTGCAGCCATAGGCTTTCATATCAAGCCACTCTTTATGAATACTTTTTCCCCATCTAGGAAGTATTGACATGTAGTTGTTTCATGGAAGTCTAAAAATTAAGCTTATCTTCTACTAGAAATAGTAAACCATTACCTTTAGCAATTTCATTTGATAATAAAAACCTAACAGTTTATATTACTGCATATCTTATTTAAATGGTCTCAGATTAGTTTTTGTAAAATTAGTAAATTCTGTAGTAGATGTTAGTTTCTTATCCAATTGATGGGACTTCTGTTTCTAGTTTGAAGAACAAAGTAGTATGTTGCATATTAGAAAATAAAACTGTGACCTTACTACAATGTTCTCCTATGTATGAGAGGAAACTAGACCCATATAATTTAATCTTCTTTTTAAAAGATTTTATTTATTTATTTTTAGAGAGGGGAAGGGAGGGAGAAAGAGAGAGAGAGAGAAACATCAATGTGTGGTTGCCTCTCACAAACCTGCTACTGGAGACCTGGCTTGCATCCCAGGCATATGCCCTGACTGGGAATCGAACTGGTGACTCTTTGGTTCTCAGTCTGGTGTCCAGCTCCCTGAACCACACCAGTCAGGGCCATATTTTAATCGTATGTTGCTTTTCTAGTCTGCTGCTTCTGCTGTTTGTGGTTCCTATATTGTAAATGTTTCTGTAAAGTTTTAAAAGTTTTTTTTTCTTTTTAAAACTGTTAAAAATTCTTTAAAAACATTTCTTCATCAGCTTCTGTTTTTGTGCAAGTTACCTCACTGAATCGGAATATGAATAGTTTAAATTTTCTAATTAGTAGGCAAACTTGCTATATTATATTGCTTTTTCTTTATAAAAATACAGTTTTTCTTAATTTTATACTTTGATTTATTAAATATATGCATTCTTTATAAACATACTTTTAATTGAAATATGAATTTATAGGTGGTTTAAGCATTTTAGGGAAGATCAACAATTAAATTGAATATTTGCTAAAACCCTTTTAATTTTAATTAAATATTACAATGGAAAAATTAATATTACTCATTTTCTTGGGCGCTTAAATTACCTGTTTACTTTGAAATCTTCTAAGACAGAAAATTAAAACATACTATCTATAGTATCTGAAGATAGAAATTGACAACAACCATGCAAGATTTGGATTTGTAGGCTAAAAACATGGAAAGACCTCTATAACAAGCTAAGTTGAAAACAAAATAATATACATAGTATGGTTGCATTTTTGTAAAAAAAATACACGTATAACATGCATGTAATGTATTTATATTGTATATAACATTTTATGCTGTATACATATTTATTTATAAAATGTATAAAATGTATACCTCGCACATGCCTGGGTTGTTGTTGGCCAGGTCCCGAGGGGATGCGTAAGAGACAACCACACATTGATGTTTCTGTTCCTTTTTCTTCCCTTCCCCTGTGTCTATAAGTAAATAAAAAATCTTTTAAAAAGTTTATATACATCTTATGTTTATGTAAATATAGTAAAACAAGTTCTGGGAAATATGTATCAAATATGTCATTGGGTTATAGATAGTTTGTGTATGGCATGCTTGAAGATTGAAGAACTTTTATTATTTTGTATACTTTAGCGTTACTTGGATTTATTTTTAACAACAAGTTTATATTCATGTAGTAATAGTGTAATGGAAAAATATACTTACATAATAAATAAATGAGAAACAGAATGACCCAGGAAAATTATGGTCCTAGCCCCTAATTGTTACATGAATATATCTCTTGAATACTCTGAAGAGAATTGAGTATTGGCTAGTAATCATCATAGCTTGATACAGAATAAAGACTAATCTTAACCAACAGGGTGAAAAGCCTACTAGTCAATTGAGGAGGAACACTGGATATCCTGGTTTTTAAATATTTTGCTTCTTATTGCAAAATACATTTCTCACTATCCCAGGAAAGTGCGATAGTGTTGTAAAATGTCAATCATGAAGTGGTGGACGGTAAGTCAGTTTCAGTCTGAGATAAGATATATGGGCCTAAGCTGGACTTTCATTATTTTAATTATTGATCCAAATTATCATGTTTATTCAAAATATAGATGGCATAGTCACTTACCATTTTTATAATGTTTTCTATATCCAGGTTTGAATAGAGGACAAAAATAAAACAGGTTTTAAGGTCCCTTAAAAAAAAGTAACTGGAACATGTACTTGAAAAACACTCTGTAAAATAATATCAAACTGAGTAGGTAAATATGCAGAGTAAAGAAACAATTAGAATTCTGTAGAGTTAATCCCAGTGGGCTTCCTGAGAGAACTTGAATTAATCAGAGTTTAAGTTGAGGAGAAATCCTAGGTTCACACAGATGAGATTAATTCAAGTAAGGCCAGACCTTCCAATAGAATGACGGGATGAGTATATTTATTTTTCCTAGTTTAAAAGCTAGGAATAAAATTCAGCATAACCTGTTAAAGTGCTTAGAAATAATATACCTAGCCTTTATGTTTTCAAAACTTTACTTTCCAGGAAGCAGGTCAGAAAAGAAATAGGAAGAAAAGAACACTTGCATAAAATAAGAAAGTGAATAATTCTTTGCAATTATGATTGGAAAAATCTGTTGGAGTCTCAAACAAGGATATTCTGAGTATGAGATGGAAATATTATAGTTAAAATTGGAAAGTTTTATCCAGAGATACTGAGGTTCTTTTTCCTTTTATAATTCAAGTTCAAACCCAGGTTGGTCCCTAGGATTAGTAGTAAATACTACATAATTAAAACTATAAATTGTATATATAAATAAATTCTAAAAATTACAAAAAGATGTAGCTTATGTTTTCTTCATTTATGTCTTAATTGCATCTAATTTATTTCCAGCTGGCCTTGTCATTTAAATTATCCAGTCTCTACCATCATGAATTAAACATTTTTCCCCGGAAAGTAGCAAGTTTATAGAGGTCTATCAAATGGCTTTGTATTTTGTTTTTATCTGAAAAGTCATAGTGATTTAAAAAATAACAAACTATAAAGGGGTCATTGACTCAGTGTTCTCTCTCTCTCCGCCCCCCCCCCACCAACTAGTGGTTTGCCAGTGTCTTTTTTTTTTAACAAATATATGTTGATGCCTATTGTGTTCTAAATGGAATAGTGAGCAAAAATAGACGAAGGTCTTGTTGATATTCTGAACTTATATCCTACAGCTAAAGAAGGATACTAATCAAATAATCATGTAAATAAATGCAAAGTTGGAACTGTTCCAATTGCTGGATGGAGAGAGGTACATAGTATTCAATATGAGGGGTTTTAGAAGGATAATTTGACCTATCACTGGGATCAAGGGCAACTCGCTCTTTTCTTTTTTTCCCTTCTCTCCCCTTCCACTTCCCCCTTCCCTTCCCTTTTTCACTTCTCTCTTCTCTGTTTCTTTTCTTCTTTTTTGAAGCAATGTTTGGTTAGCTGAAATCTTGATGAATTAGAGTTAATTTGATCAAGAGGGAGAAAACAGTATTCTGGAAGGAAGAAACTGGGTACAAAGGTCATGGAGAGAGAGCATAATACTTAACACTAAATTAAGGTCAAAGTGGCAGAAATGAAGAACTATAGATACATAGTAAAAGGCGATATGGAGTTATGTAGGAGCTAAACTATAGGATATTTATAGGCCAAGATTGTTTTTATCTTTAGGATTAATATTTAAACTTAAGCTGATGTTCTTAATGCTCAACACAAATGCTTTCTACTAATAAAAGTTTCAAGATTTCATTTTTATTTCAATTTAAAATTCATAAAATTGACTAGGGGTGGTAAACATACAATACAGTGTACAACAAATGATGTAGAATTGTGCACTTGATATCTGTATAATTTTGTTAACTAGTGTCACCCCAATAAATTCAATAAAAAGGAAAAAAATAACTAACTAAACAAATAAATCTAGCACAAATAAAATTTATGAAGTTTTTTTTCCCCATAGAATTATTATTGTGATCAGATCTCATAAAACCCTTTTAATAATGATAACAATGGAAAGTGGTGAATTTAACATTCACAAATTGAATGTTCTGAATCTAGGGTATATTATTGTCAATGTTTTTAGAAAAAAATTTTAATATTCTTTTAAGAAGAGTAGAATTGCAAAGTGATAGCAATACAATGCCAGTTTTTAGAGTAAATCATACATATAGTTTACAGAAGTAACTATAAATTACTAAGTTACATTAAGTATTATAAGCCTTGAAAATATTGATGGATCTCACAAGACCACTGAAGAAATTTAGTTTTTAATTCGGCATAACATTACCAATAAAATATCTTTATTTCATTGTGATCTTTAAGTGTTAAACCTCTTTGAATCCACTTTCTGTTCATATTAGGTAATAAACAATCTAATTAATAACAAGTTTTAAGAAATGCAGCAAATATTAGGAATGTTATAAAAATGCATTACAAATTAAATTTTATTAAGACCAAAATATCACAAAGGTTTGTTAAATTGTAAGGAAGAAGTAAAATATATGCATTAACTAGAGAGGGCACATCACATTACAATTGGCTGAATTCTGTCACTACATCTAAATCACCTGCTATTGAACTTAACTTTCTGGAATATTTAGGTATTGCAGACCATGCTTTTAAAGGAGACTAATATCTAAAATTAAAAATGTTGGAATGAGTTTAGTGATTATTTATTCACTTACTTGCTTTTTTATTTATTTATAAAGCATTCTAAGTGAGGCAATATCACTAGCATTGATTTATTTTTCATGCATTGTCTTGTAGACCACTGATGATTCGTAGGCCATAAGTGTTTTGGAAGCTTATTAGTGTTTGAAAAGACAGTTTACTAAATTTATCTAATGACTCTAAGGGGTCAGTGTACCTTCTGAATAGAAAGGAAGCTTCACTTGGGAATTGTTCAGGGATTGATGTTTTCCCTCTGTTTTATAGATTACTACTTGTCTTTCTATGGAAGTGTATTCTAAAGAACCCTAGTACTGTGGTAAGTTAACAGGTATGATTTCCATCCCCCTCCATAAAGTTCCTTTATCAAATAAAGCTTAGGAAAAATCTTTGTGATTAAAGAATATTAGAAGGATTTTTTACTATAATAGTAATCACTAACATTTATTGTGTGCTTACTTTGTGTCACTCAATGGGCTAAGCATTTTTAATCCTCTGAACCAGAAAAAATATTTAGAGGGACACACACTTCAGGAAATTTTTCTTCATGTTGCTGGACTCCTTATAAGTATCTATCTATGCAAAGGCTTCTGTTAAGAATGTAAAAGTGAGACAAATAACATTTTCATTGTTACAACCCTACAGCTTTGGGAAAGTAAGGTTATGAAATGTATTCTTAAAATTAAATACTGAATGTAGTAGTATGTTTCTATACTCTTCTAACCACAGTATTCACAGGTGATCGACAATAACTATTATACTCTTTTAATCAATAGGGAATTATCTTTAGAGCTTTAGAGACATTTCTGGGTTTGAACACTGACTTCATTTACTGTACTCAAAACTATAGCATACAGCCTTTGGTGAGCTATTAAGGTTTTGAGCTTTAGTTTATTTGCAAAATTAATATAGTGATATATTTCTCACATAGCCTTGACTATTAAATGATAGAGTGCAAGTGAAGTTCTAGCATGTTGTAGACATTCACTAAAACTTTGTTTCCTTTCCTTTCTCTACTTTCTCTGCTTCTGTTATTAGGAAACATCCTTTGAGAGTCTTTGTGAAATTATATATGCACTAATATTTAACTTTTTCTCTTTTTTAAAATTATCCATTACTCCTAAAACTATTTTGAAACTTTCCTGAAATTTTGCAGATGAGGACCTGATTTACTTCATCTTTTTGCTTTCCTCCACATTGCTAATAAAATGGGCACCTATAACTTATGAATTCATGTATTAGAGAAATTTGAAGAAATGGTCCTACTTATTTGTTAATGTAAATATTCTACTTAAAACTTTGTGCTTTTCATAATCCCTATTAAGTAAAATAATATGTAAATAGGTTTTTTCCCTTTTTCTTAGTTTCCCAACATTAAATAGGCAGTATTACAAAAAAATTAAGAGCCCACACTCCAGAGACAGACTGTCTGGATTTATTTATTTTTTAATATTGTTATGTTTTTTAAAATTAATTTTATTGTGGCTGACAATGGTTAATAAGATTATATAGGTTTCAAGTGTAAAATTCTATGACATGGACTCTGGATTTAAATTTCTACTCTCACTAGCTATGTGACATTCTGTGCTTTAATTCTCTCATTAGTGAAATGGGTATAACAATTGAACTCACCTTAGGTTATTAAATAAATATATATATATATGTGTGTATCTTTTAAAAATGCCTGCAACATGCCAAATGTCATGAAAGTGTTAATTGTTGTAGTATTATGTGTATTGTCTATATATTATTTGTAATATAGAAAATATAGTGTTTAATATATTCTGTAAGTATCTAACTTGGTAATTTTTTATTTGGAAAAATACAAATGTACTTTAATTTATAGTTTCTTGAAAAATATGTCAGACTTTTATGCAGCATTTTATATTTGCCAACTTTTTTACTTTTTTTTTTACTTCTTAATCTTACTGTTCAGAGATAGTGGGAAAAACATTCCTGTTGTTTCCCCATAAAGAAATTGAGACATACAGAAAGTTCAGGACCTTTTAAATCATGACAGTAGAAAAGTCAGTGGAAAGACTAAAATTGAATTTGAAATATTTCATGTGCCAGTATATTGAGCCAAGCTATCTCAAATTCTTATTAAGTATTCAAACAACAAACTTATTAGTTGGCAAAATAAATGTTAACTTTCATTGGCTATGTCCCTTAGATGTATCCTTTTAGTTCTAGTTGATGCATTGAAAGATTATATGAAAAAAAATTGTTTTAAATAGGATTAGACTAATTAACGTTAAGTATTGGCCTACTATCCCCTAGGATATTTTAGGGTTAAGTATGTGTTTTTTAGTTACCAACTGGCTTCTCTCCACATTTGATAACGAGATCAAAAACTCCTTTCCTATATTTCATGTAATCAGTACTATATAGAATATGGGTTCATTTTCTGTATAATAGGTAAATATGGGTGAATATAATAGGTGAACAGGTGAGTATGGGTAATTTTCAGAGTCACCCTAGAATCTTAACCATCATTCTTAATATTTGGTTTCAGTGAAAAGTGATTTTACATTTCAAAGAATAAAGTATTAATACAGTGAACTTTTGAAAAGCGTAGGATTCTAAGAACAGTATCTATATTTTTATAAAGATAGAAAATTAAAATAGGTGTTTATTTTTGTTACAGATATTGCATAGTGTCTATAATTCATCAATTTAAGGCTATGATGAATAGTTTGGTTGGGATCTGAAAAATAAATGATGGTTACTAAAAGACTCAGAATCATTTCTGTAAGAGAATTGTAAATGGTTTCTTAAATAATTGATAAGAGAATGTTTAATTTCTAATTTGTAATTATTGTTCATAGTTGTTTAGGTAGTAGAATTATTATGTAAAATAATTTTTATGAATTTTTGTTTTGAAAATAACAGTTTAAAATTTAGTATTCCAGTCTAAAAATTGTAAACATTTATGGGGATTTTCCCATAAATGCCATTTTTATTTTACAAAACTAAAAGACAATTCTATATGTGTTTAAAATAGCAAGCTGTTTACTCAAAGACACAATACTCTTGGTATTTTCCACATGAAATAATGTTTAAATTTTGTGAACAAGCTCTACAAAGTGTTTCTACCCTCCTTCTGTTTCTCCCTCTTTTTTTTATTTGTTATTTTCATATATTCATTGTGCTGATTAGAGGCATAGACTCAGGGAACCTAATCACCGAATAACCCAGTTTGAAACTTAATTATTTTGTAAATCCTGATGTGATTAAACCATTTTAAATTTTTCTAAAAAATATCGTTACATTTAAGTAGTATTTTTTAAAGTTATAGCTTATGAAAACAGTTATTCTCTGTAATGTCCACTGTTGTCAACATTTGAAACTATTATTAAGGTTATAACAAATTATCAATTACAAAGCACTCTTCAACTGCTAAGATACATCAAATCCTGACTCAAGGGAATGCTAATATTTTCATAAGCAGAAATTTTTTCAAAGAAAAAACATACATTGTGTGTTTGTATTCATATCACATATGCATTTAGGTAAAAAGAATCCTAAGACTCAAGAAGCAGTCTCAGGTTTTTCCTAGTGGTATAGAGAAGCATAAGTATTTATTAGTTCACTTATTCATTCTATAAATGATAACTCTTTGTTATAAGCCAGATATTCAGCAGTAATTAAGATGGTCAGGGAACATGGAGCTTAAAGAGTGGTAGACATTACAAAGAATAAACATTTTTTTCTGGGACTTAGAGAGTGGAGATATAAGTCCAGTTGTAAGTCAGATACTTCTAGGTGATAATAATAAAGTCATGTAATTTTCAACCTTTCAATTTTACTGATGAGGGACTAGAGACCCAGAAAAGGTAAATTGTTTATTCAAGGTCATATAGCAAGTTATATCTAGGACCCAAGTCCCCTGCCTCCTCTACTTACATTTGCTACTTGCTTAAAGCAGGAAGCTGAAAGGAAAGAAAGGGAGGCAAGGTGCCTAGAAAGTTGGACTAGCCACTTTGGATTTGAATTACAGTAGTTAATAAAATATGAAAAATTTACTTTTGAAACGTATTTGTTTATGATTGTTTTATTTTATTTGAATTTCTCTAAACTTTTCTTTGATTCTCCTTTATCAGTTACTAAATAGTCTTTTAGGGTTTTGCCAAATCAATATTTGCACCAAAAAATTTGAAAGTTAGTTCCATGCCACTGGAAGTCATGTACGTTGGTGCCATGTTTTTGAAGCTCTTATGTACTATAAATTTTCAGTGCTATTTTTTTCCTCAGTAAACAAAGTTGTTTTCCTTTAATTATCTTGACTAAGCTACAGTGTATTTGTTGCAGGAAAGAAAGAAAAACAGGATGATGGAACATTAAAAGACTTTTTTTCCTGGATTGTTTTAATCTAACATGGGTTTGAAATCCTATTGCTTTAGATTAATTCTTGATATAACCGATAAAAGGCCATTATAAATTATAAAGCATATTCCAATCACATATGAGGTTTTGAATAAACTGATAGACATACAGATCTGTAAAGAAAGTTACGTGATATTATGTTGGTTTCCATTATGATTTTTATAATTGATATACGGTGTTACTGTTAAAATTCCTTTAGGGTAACAGGATTTGAAATTTTATTTTTTTAAAGGGTAGTAAGTAGTAAAATTAGATGTACATCCTAGTAACTTAGTTTTACTCAGGGACAGTGAAGCACATAAGTAAATAAACTGTTTGAAAGTAGAGTCTGTAAAACTAGACATAGTAACATCAGAAAACATCCCACCTACAATGTGTATGGCAAAGGAAAACAGTGGTACAACAGAATACAAAGAAAAATAATAGCTGGGAGTTGAAAACTCCTATTCTGCTTTATGACCTTAGATCTGTCTTCTCAGAAATAGTGATACTATATCTTTTTCCAGATATAATACAATATGAACATATTTTAATTTAAAAGAAAGCATTTCTGAAATTTTAATCATAAACTTAATTAAAAAGTATTTTGCACATAGAAACTCCATTTGCATCTAGGTTGTGAATATATTATTTTGTTACTAGTGCATATTCTTTAATTTTATTATCTTTGAAATTAGCTTATAGAGTCTATATGAAAATAATATGTAGAGTAAGGAATTTTATATGTAAAAATGATATTATTATGTAAGTATCAATTAAGCACAGGAATACTGGCCTGTCATTTACATTTCAAAATATTTGATACTAGTTTGAGCAGAGACTATTGTTCCTCATGTAGTGAAAGGGAATCCAGTGGCCTATAATACTGGCTGTTGTCCAGTTTGAATAAATTCATGCCCATTAAACCTGAACACACAGCATATGGACAGAGTTCAGTATCCAGCTCTAAGAGTTTCTATATCTATAATATATGATAATTGCTACAAATGACAAATGCAGTGATTCTATTTTATTTGTTCAAACTGCAGTATTAGTTTTGATAACATACAATTCTTTAACATATACATATACATTAATTTATTAATTGCTTACCCCATCCTGAACAATTTTACATGTTAAAGCATTACTTTTTGTTTTTGCAAAACATTTCTATCTCCTAGGTCTAAGATACGGTTCTTGTGAATGCATATTTAAATCTGAACCTTTGAGTCTAAGGTTTCCTGTATTGGTATGTTTTATAAGTTTTTTTTAATTGTCACCTGAGGATATGTTTACTGATTTTTATAATGAGATGAAGAGGGAGAGAGACAGAGAGATTCATTTTTGTGAGAGAGAAACATTGATCAGTTGCCACCCATGCATGCCCAGACTGGGATCTAATCCATAACCTAATAAGGTATGTGCCTTGACAGGGGATTGAACCTGCAACCTTATGGTGTATAGGAGAACATTCCCAACAACTGAGCCACCACACCTGTATCCTTATGTTGATATTTTTAAAAGGTCCTCAGATGCCCTGATCAGTGCAGCTGAGTGGGTTGGGCATTGTCCTGCAATAGGGAAAGTCGCAGGTTCGATTCCCAGTCAGGGCACATACCTGGGTTGCAGGCCAGGCCCCCAGTGGGGGCATTTGAGAGGCATTATCCCTCTCTTTTACCCTCCCTTCCCCTCTCTCTCTAAAAGTAAATAAGTAAAACCTTTTTTAAAAGAAAAAGTTCCCCAGATGATGCTAAAGTTCAGCCATTATTGAGAATTAATGTTCTAGGGCAAATATCTGTGTAATAATATGAGGGTGCTGAAGGGCTGATGTCACTACAAAATGTGGACTCTGACTTGTTTGGGGAGTGACAGTAGAGTGTGATGAGAAATTCCCGTGAGTTTGGCTTCTGGAACTTTAGTTGCTAAGACTAGAGCAGGTAGCTGAGAGCACACATCCTGGCTCAGCCCAGGGGAGAATTAGAAGGGCCTTTTGACTGACCAGGGGAAATTGAAGTGAGCTTAGAGGTTTCAGGAAAGTAATATTAAAAATAGTAGATTATATAGCCATTCACACCCTGAAATGCTTTGAAGTAGACCTCCAGAAGAGCCCCTACTCTGCCATCATGGTAGTCTTTCTTAGGGACAGAGATGAGAACTGGGTATTAACAAATTCCTGTTTGACAGCTCACCCCCTTGTCTCAGCATGAACATACAACCTGTGCACCTCTTACCCACTGCCACCCTGCTATTCTTAAAAGGCTACACAGGTTTTGATGCAGAAATTGATTACTGGGGCAAAAGATGATTTTGCCTTGTCTCCACTGCTTTTCTTTTTGTTTCTTTCTACCTGTCTTCTTAGTAAACAAAAAAACTTAATACCTGTTGGCTTACATGTGAACTTTCTTAAGAAGATTTGACTTTCTCCTTAGTTAGAGTTTAAGAACTTAACATGCAAATGTACACATTGAAATCTCACAGCCTAGTGTAGTCTTTTACCTAGTTTAATGTCTTTATCCTTTCCTGTATTTAACAGTGAGTGAGAGTAACAAGGATAGAAGTGAGCCACAGCTCACTTCCTGGTTACCTTTTATTGTGAACAGATACGTAAAAGATATGTACAGAAGTACTGTCAGCCTGCTAAAGCTCTGGTGAGCAGTGTAGTTGAAGACAAGTGATTAGCAGACAGTATTCTTATTTTTAAAAGATGTCAAATTTTTTCATAGGAATTTATGTGGGTAAAAATAGTAAACACTATTATGATAAATGTTATTAGGTGGATGTTACTGTACGGAAGGCACCCTTTTCTTTCTTTTCTACATAATAATAATTAGAGTGACTAAATAAACTGGTGAACAGGACTGCTGCATTAAAAGTTCAGTGGTTGTGTGTCTCTACCCTTTCTTGGCAGTTTTTCCCTACCATTTGTTTTCAGTGCGTCTGTAACATTTTAAAGTTACATCTTCCTTTATATGGTTGATGAGAAGTATATACTTCCGTGAGGAAGAAAGGGGTTTAGGACTAAAGAGATAAAACATTTCTCATAGTTGCGAGTGAGCTATTGGGAACTTCGAGTGAAAGACCAAGAGCCTTTTTTTTTATTTTAAATGCTCTTGGATACCTAAAGATATTTAGACCAGCCTTTCAATCACAAGGACAATTTTAAAAATTTTACATTATCAAGGGCAATTACACTATTTACAAAAATTGGCTGTATAGTTCCCCTAAAATCTACATTAGTGAAGAGTGAAATACAATTTATTGTAACAAATTTGGGAAGATGAAAGAATAACTACAAGAAGGCTACAAGTAGAGTAAATAAGAAAAGTTGCAGATCTTAAAAGCGCTTGGAAAGAAAACAGTGAATTTGATAAAGTTTCCAAGCTAGCATTTGGTAGTTTTGTAAAAACTGCAAGGTGACTGCTTCTAAACGTTAAAAAAAAAAAAAAGAAAAGGAGACCAGACTAGTAGTGCTAAAAAAAGCCTATAAGGCATGGGAATCCCATTCGTGGTCACGAATATTTTTACTGGGGCTTCAGGGTTTCTGAAGGTAGTGTGACTTTTAATGTACCCTCTTTGGGGTCTTGGCTTCCATTAAGAACCTGATAAAATCACTGGACTCTTGAGGGAGTATATCTATGAAGAATTCTATATGACCTTGTTTACATATCAGGGGATTCATGAACTATGTGAAGGCTAATAATTAACCCCTAGACCACTGGCATCAGAATCACCTGAGGTGCCTGTTAAAATGCAGAATACTGGACTCTGTATACCTCAAACCTCCATATTAGAATATCTAGTGAACTAAGTTTTGGAATTTGCATTTTAACAAGCATTTCCACATGATTCTTCTGTTTACTACTGAAGTTTGAGAATCACTGCTCTAGAACATTATGTATTATACCAGTTCTACCTGTGGCCTAGAAACAAGATTTTTAATGATACTTAACCATTTGTTGGTTACCTAGTAAATAATCATTTAGAGTCAATTAATATTAATAAGCACCAGGATCATAAAGAAATGTATTTATTTTTACTGCATTGAATATCATTTTACTGAAAAGAAATGTTATGAAAAATAAACATTTTAGATCCTGGGTCTTTGGGTATATATGACATAAAAATTAGGACAAATTCAACATATTTCTAGTCTTACTAAAATATATTTATTTGCTCTAAAAATGTATCCACCGTTACTGAAGTGTTTAATGGATATACTGGTATTTGCAATGATAGCTAGTTGAAAGCACTGCAAACTCAAAATAACTGAAATTGGATTCAGTGTGAATTTTGGAAAAGCATGACTTATGGAATTGTTTTAAAATATATGCAGCTTTACTTCAAATGAGATATGCACTGCCTTTAAGAAGAGTAGTGTCTATATCTGAATGAATCAGCCTTATTTATAATTTACATATTAAGTGGTGGTATGTAAATCAATGTTGCTAAAACAGTTTAAAGACTGCTTGAAAACAGTATATAAAATCTGACCAAACAATTCCTTCTGAATATAGTTATGATCTTAATTTACTTTTGCTGGTTTCCTTCGTAGATAAATATGGGATTGAAGTTTAGACTAAAAGGTCATGCCATTATCTCATTTCAAATTATTGAATTTGAATTAATAGCTAGTATGCCCATGTAGCTGAACTGTTTAGTATTAGTGCATACACACTTTTGTACCATGGCACTAGAAGACAGGTTTTAAGTTCAGTACTGTTAGGAGAAAAACTTACCTCAGCCAGAATTGTACCATACACAGTCGTCCCTCGCTATATCGCAGTTCACTCATTGTGGCTTCACTGTATCGCGGGTGTACAGTGATACAGTGAAGCCGCAATGAGTGAACCACGATATAATGAGGGACGACTGTATACTTCACTGGTGGGTACCCATATAGAATTTTATATGTTGTTAAAATTACATAGGTTTAAGAGTGTGGAAAGTGTTTAAGAGCATATGAAGTGTTTATAAGAGTGTGGGAAAGATTAATAAGAGAGTGGGAAAGGTTTATAGGAGCATGGGAAGGGTTTATAAAGCCTTAAAATATATAAAAATAATAAAATAAATATAACACTGCTACTTCGCGGATTTTCACCTATTGCGGGGGTCTGTGAAATGTAATTCCTGTGATAGGTGAGGGATCACTGTATTTTAATCAACTTTCTCATCAAACATATTGTTGGTAGTTAAGAGAGACCAGGTAAAATAATATAGATTGTTCAGGAAAGAATCTTTTTTGCTAAGAGGAAAAAATAATTATAAGGTGATAAGTGGGTAACTCAGAAATACCATTTTTGTATGGGGAAGAATACTTGTGCTATTGTTGTATTACTTATTAAAATAAAAGGCCATGTTAATATTCATCTGTACTTATTTCCTAAAAGCAAATTCAGTAAATATTATTATGTAAAATATGTTTTCTCCTAAGGTCCTTATTTCTGGAAAATACATGAAAATACCCTATAAAATGTTTTTATGTATCCTGTGGTGAGCCACAATTGCATAAAATAAGTTTAGATAATTATTTCTACAAAGATTAAAATTTAGTTGATGATTTTTTGTTTTATTTTTGACTGAAAATTAATTTTTTTCCTACTAGAACATACCACTTTTTATGATATATTTTTCAGTATACTGAATTTAATTTCTTCGTTCTCTTTGACTTCCTCCTTGTGTCCCTCAAGGTCATACAAATGTATGTAAACACGCACAAGCTGTTTTAAATGGATTATAATGGATATAATTGCAGCTAACTTTTTGATTAGCATACTAACTGGTACATAATAGATACATACTTTATGTGCATCTTGTCATTTAATCTACACAGTCACCTTCAAAGTAAGTACAATTTTTATCCCCATTTTATAGATGGGAAAACATATTAAGGTGAACTAACTCAACCAAGGTCACCTGAGTAGTAAAACTTAAGCTAGGTTTAACATCAATACTTGACTTTTTAACTACTATGCTTTACTAATTTTGATGACTTTAAATTATAACATCCAAAGACTTTATATTAAAAATATTTTTTAAAAATCAATGTACGGTAGATTCTTCTCTCCACTCGTTGAAAACACATGAAGATACTAACTTCCCTGCTTATTATATGCCAGGCATAATTATAGACACTTGTATATATTGTATTTAATCCTTATTTGTAAGATAGGCCTCATTTTCTTTTTCTACAGATTTAAAATAAGGGTCTACTTTTGTAACTTGCTTAAGGTCATACATTATGTGACAGAGTCAGTATCTGACACTGTAGTACTCTGATTGCTGAATAAAAATACTGAACTTGAGTTGGGTCACTTTCTCAAGTAGCCTGGAAACTAATTATTCTAGGATGAAAAGCGAATGAACTAAAATTGAGGGAAAAACAGTCTCTAGATACTAATAAATGTAAGGAAGCGTTTTTTTTTTCTCTACTGCCCTCATGCTATTAAGTATATTAGGATTCTTTGTACATAACAATCTAGAAATTTTGAAGACTTTTGCTCTTCAATTCTAGAATGGATAATAAAATTGTGTCTTGATATAATGTATACAATCAAATTCCATATGAATCAGATCAGTTCACCAAAGGTGTGTTGTTACTGTTTTTTTTTAATGAGGGCTTTTCTTTGTGCTAGTGATGTGAAGAAAATAAAAGATCTTCAAAGATTTTCTCATTGATTGAGAAATCTACATAAACACATCAAATTAATTCAATAACATATGATTAGGTCCTAGACTGAGTGGTTAACAGTGCATCCCAGAGGTCCTTCAAAATCAGCATTTATATAAATAAACTCATTAACATCTTCCACAAACCTTTCTTCTGCTTATATTTACTCTCAGGGATGGTATTATTTCTGTTCACCAGAGTTACCCGAGTTAGAAGTGTTACAGACTCTGCCACACCTTCCTTTACCACCATAGGCAGCAAGTCATCAAATCCTATAAAATTTGTCTCCTTCATAACCCTGTAATACCTGAGTCTCTTGTTTTATCTTCCTGTTATGCCTATCCATGCCTCCTTAGCTCATTCTTTGGCTAGGCAATGACAGTAAGTAGTTTCCTTAATTTATCTGCCTCTGACTTTCTCTTCTCTAGTTTATAGTCCATCTTTTGCTGGTTCGTTGTTCTCAAACATAAATATAGCTTATTTATGTTTGTTACTACCCTGATTAAAAACTTTTAGGGGTGTCCCTGCATCTTGGCTTATATAAAATCTTACTTTCATTTGTGGCATATATACCCTTTATTTTACTGTTTTACCTCAACTTAGACCTCCAGTTCTTAGGCTTTTTCGCTTATAGCTTCTTACAGCTCACCGAACTGCTTCCTCATCAAGATTATGTTGTACTTCTTCAGGTCTCCTTGCTTTTACATATATGTCTTGTCTTCTGTATAATGCCTCTTGTCTTATCTGCTCCCCTCCCCCACCCACCAGGCCTAACATAGTTTTACTACAAGTCCCAATTCACATGTCACTTCATATCAAATCATCCTAACCCTTCTCAAACAATTAGTTTGCTTCTTCGCAGTTAATGGCACACACATTTAATCTTCTATCATCATATAAGGTAGGTACTTCTTTACTTTCAGTGTCTGTCTACCTCTAAGATTATGAAGTGCTTGCTTTGTTTTTATCTGTACTTTCAGATCTAACCTAAACCATAAAAGATGCATATCCTAGATACATTGGAGTCATTAAGACTATGGGCTTTGCAAAAGTCAGACATACCTGAATTGAAGTAAGGGCTGTGTAGCCAAAAGGAATGGAATACATTTTGTGTGGAGAAAAGGGACGTTTTAAAAAGAAAGGAACGTGGACAATGGCAAATCTGGATTTTCCACATCCTTCTCGGCTAGGGATAGGTGCAGGTAGTATGTACTTCACACCTGCCAGAGGCTAAACTGGAAAACATGGGATTTCAGTTAGCCAGTATTTTTAATAAACACCTTGATATTTGTGTGGCTTTGTGCTACACTGCTACTAGGGGAGCAAAGATGAGCAAGAAAGGGACTCTGTCTTTGGAAAACCTCAGAGTGAATAGGGAAAATAGAGATGTAAATAAATAATATCATCTAGAAATGTATGTTAATAAACTAATTGTGAGAAACAGAAACTCCTTATAATGAGAATATCTTCTTTGGCAGGGAAACCTCAAGTCCATAGTGATGCCCTAGCAACATTTTAAAGTATGGATTAGAGTTCCGTGGATGGATAAGATGGTAAAGGCTTGGTATCCAAGACAGGTGGCAAACACAAGGCCCATGGGCCAAATCTGGCCCTCCACCTTGTTTTATCCAGCGGCAACGTCAACCTCTCGCTTAACTGTTAAGGTGTAGTTACATTTATACAGCCCTAAAATTATTTCAGCCCTTTGAAGGCAGCCGTGAGGCTGATGTGGCCCCCGGTGAAAATTAGTTTGGCACCCCTAATCAGAGAGGATGACAGGTCCTATGGTCTGAGGTACAAAGCAGCATGACTAGACAAACCATTGCTTACAAGATCTCATATATGTGGTTATTTATTTTAGGAAGTCTCACAAAGCAGCCTCCAGTAAGACACTATAGGTAACTCCCAACTTAAATGTTTAAATATGCTCTCTTGAAACAATCTTCATACCAATTTATCTTTTCCCTTTGATGTATAACATGGGTAGGAACATGAATTTTGGAGATCAGAATTTCAGTCCAAATCCTGAAATGCTCAGTTTCACCACATATCATTTTACCCACTCAAAAAGAGGATATTAACTCTACAGACCTCTAGGGGTTTTTAGGAAGATTCAGAGAGCAAATGCATTCAGAGCTGTTGGCACAGTGCCTGGTCCATACGAAGGTCTCCATAGGACTCAATAAATCTTACCTATGTTGTAGCTCCTCATAGGCCTTCTTGTTTTATTCTTTAACTTATTTAAGTAGTGATTTATTAAGTGCTTACTGTATATTAAGTGCTGGAATTACAAAGATGAGTAAGGCAAAACCTCTACCCTTGAGTAATTTATAATTTAGTTAGGGCATGTACTATATCCTACTACATGTTGAGAATCAACAGTTTATAACCTAGCAGATGCTTTAGTGGGGGAGAGGGTAGTTAAGAAAGTAGGAACTGAGAAAAGGAACACCCAGACCTATTTGGGGCATTATACGAAAGTCTGCACAGGAAGACTGATGTGAAGAATGAAGAACAGTTTGCTGGTTTAGAGTTGGAGGACGGAGAGGAGTGAGGTCACCCAGGGAAAAAGAAGAGCACATTCGAAAGTAAGGGTAAGGTGCCGTAACTTTCAGAGAAAGACAAGGGATACTGAACCTTTGAAAGAGAAAAGGATAGAAGTAGAAAAAATGTAGAGGAGTGATTCTTTCCATATAGCACTCTCTGTAGTTGACAAATCCCCCCAGAAAGCCTGAGTATACAACTTTGATTCCCCTAGGAGAGAAGCAATAATTCAGCCAAGGTGAGTATGAGGGAAACCTCTGAAAAACTGCTCTGTCTTACTTAGTCTGGGATGCTGGGGTGGTACTGTCATTAGGCACGGAGTCTTACCTAGTCTAAGAAAACACTGCCAGTGCTCTCAGCAGTGAGCATTGAGCTCTGGGTCAAGAGGAGAGGCAGGAGGATCACAGGAACAAGATTTCATTAATGATGTTAGGATCCGAGAGGTGGGACCAGCAGCAAAAGTAAAACTGACCACGTTGTGGGGAGGTGGCGAGAAAAAAGCATTTTCCTGTGATTGCTGAATGTTTCTCTTAAGAAATACGATGGATTAACTGACTAGAATGTGGATTCATGGGACAGTGGTATAATCACTGGTTCTCAGCAGTCCAGTGCTTTGTACCCCCAAATTGGACAGTATCTTAGTTCTTGAAAAGCTAGAGATCATGTGGTATGTGAGATCATATGGCAGCTCTAATTTTAACTTTTGAGGAATCACCATGTTTTCCATAGTAGGTACACTAATTTGTAATCCCACCAACGGTGTATCAGGTTTCCTTTTTCTCCACATTCTTGCCAGCACTTGTTGTTTGTTGATTTATTGATGATAGCCACTCTTAACATGTCTGAGGTGACATCTCAGTATGAGTCTCCATCTTTCTTCTAAGGTTATTCAGGATCTTTTACATTTCCATATTTTTGGAATCAGATTCTCAATTTCTGTGAAAAAAAAAGAGGCAGTGTTTGAATTTTCACAGAGATGGCATTGAATCTTAAGATCAGTTTGAGGATTATTGCTGTCTTAATGTTAACTTTCCAACCCACAAACATGGGATATTTTCCTCTTTAGGGCTTCAAATTTTTTAAACAGCATTTTGTATTTTTCATTGTGCAAGTTCAAGTTCCTCCTGAACTTCTTAGGTAAATTTATTTCTAAGTATTTTATCCTTTTGAAAATATTGTAAATGATATATTTTGTAAAAACTTTCCTCTTTGCTTTGTTTATTGCTAGTATTTAGAAATACAGTTGCTTTTTATATATTGATCCTGCTAAACTCATTAGCTCTAATACTTTTTTCTTGGAGAATTTCAAATTTGTTTTTGTAATTCAGTTTATTGAAGTGACATTGGTTAATAAAATGACCTAGTTTTCAGGTGCACAGTTCTATAATACATCATTTGTGTATTGTATTTTGTGTTCACCACCCCAAGTCGGGTCTCCTTTTCTCACCATTCATCTCCCTTATACCCTCTCCAGACCTCCTCCTATCACCTTTTCCCTCTGGTAGTCACCATACTGTTATCTGCATCTATGAGGTTTTTTGGTTTGTTTGTTTATTTTTTGGTTAGCCCCTCACATTTTTCACCCGGCCCCCAAACCCCCTTCCCCCAGGGGCATTGTCAGTCTCTTTGTATCTATGAGTCTGTTTCTGTTTTGCCTGTTTATTTTGTTCATTAGATTCCACATATAAGTGAAATCATATGGTACTTGTCTTTCTCTGACTGGCTTATTTCACTTAGAATTATACTCTCCAAGTCTATCCAGGCTTTTGCTAAAGTTACGATTTCTTCTTTTTTTATGGCCAAGTAGTAGTTCACTGTGTAAATGTACTATGGCTTTTTTATCCACTGATCTCCTCATAGGCATTTGGGCTGCTTCCAGATCTTGGCTACTGTAAATAAGGCTGCAGTGAACATAGGGTGACTGTTCTTTTGAGTTCCGTGTTTCTTTTTTTTAACCCATTGCCAAGGATATATGTTTACTGGTTTCGGCCGGGGAACAGGGGTGGGAATAGTACCATCTGTGTGAGAAAAACATTGATGTGAGAGAAACATCAATCATTTGCCTCCCATTATGTACCCTGCTTGCTGTCTGAAAAAAGAATATACAAGATCAAACCCAAACCTAGATATGTGCCCCAGAATCAATCCCACAACCTTTTGGTGTATGGAATGACACTCCAAGCAATAGAGCCACATGGCCAGTGCAGATATGTTTCCATATACTCCCAGAAATGGAATTGCTAAGTCATAAGGCAAATCCATGTTTAATTTATTGAGGAAACTATGTACTGATTTCCACAGTGTCTGTACCAATCATCATTCCCACCTATAGGACATGGATATTCCCTTTTCTCCACATCCTCACAAACAGGCGTCGTTTGTTGATTTATTGATGGTGGCCATTCTGATGAGTGGGAGATGATATCTCATTGTGGTTGTAATTACATTTCTCTGGTGATGAAGACATTGAGCATCTTTTCATATGCCTGTTGGCCACCTGTTTGTCCTCATAAGGAGAACTGTCTGTTCAGGTCCTTTGCCCATTTTTTAATTGGATTGTTTGTTTTTTGGGGTATTGATTTTGTAAGTTCTTTTTAAATTTTGGATATTAACCCCTTATCAGATGTATAAATAGTGAATATGTTCTCCATTCCATGGGTCTTTTTATTTTGTTGATGGCCTGCCTTTGCTCTAAAAAACCTGTTTAATTTGATGTACTCCCATTTGTTTATTTTTTCTTTTGTTTCCCTTGCCCAGCATGATATATCAGAAAACAATATTGCTATAATACATGTTTGAGATTTCACTGCATGTGTTTTCTTTTAAGATTTTCATGGTTTTAAGTCTAACATTAGAGTCTACAGTCAATTTTGAGTTTATTCTTGTGTATGATGTGAGGAGGTGGTAGAGTTTCATTTTCTTGCATGTTTTCTGTCCTATATTCTCACCACCGTTTATTGAGTAGACTGTCTCTACCCCATTGTATATTCTTCCATCCTTTTTAAAATGTTAATTGACCACATAGGCATGGGTTCATATCTGGGCTCTCTCTTTTGTTCTGTTGATTTATGTCTGTTTTTAAGTAAGTACCATGCTGTCTTGATTACTGTAGCCTTATAGTATAGCTTGATGTCAGGTAGCATGATTTGTCCAATTTTGTTTTCTTTTCCTCAAGATTGCTATTGCTATCAAAGGGTTTTTTCATTTCATATAAATATTTCGTTCTTTATGGTCTTCTAATTTTCTGAGTACTAGTCTTTTACATCATTAGTTAAATTTATTCCTAGGTATTTTTTTGAGGCAATTACAAATACGAATGGTTTTTTTAGTTCCCTTTTCTGATAGTTCATTATTACTGTATAAAAATGCTGCTAATTTATGATTATTTATTTGTATCCTGCTACTTTGCTGAGTCAGTGTTATCAGTTCCAGCTGGTTTTTGGTGGAATCTTTTGTGTTTACTATATACAGTGTCATGCAAATAAAACAGTTTTACTTCTTCCTTTCCAATTTGTTTGCCTTTCATTTCTTCTTCTTGTCTGATTGCCATGACTAGGATTTCTAATACTATGTTGAATAAGAATGGTAAAAGTGAACATCCCTAACTTGTTCCCAATGATAAGGGAAGTGCTTATAGTTTTTGCCCATTGAATATGAAGTTGACTGAGGGTTTGTCCTATATAGTCTTTTTTACATTGAGGTATGTTCCATGGAGTCCCACTTTGCTGAGAGTTTTTATCATAAATGATGCTGGGTATTTATCAAATGCCTTTTTTGCATCTATTGATATGATCATGTGATTTTTTTATCCTTCATTTTGTTTATGTAGTATACCACATTTATTGATTTATAGATTTTGTATCACGTTGCATGCCCAGAGTAATTCCCACTTGGTCTTGGTCTGTGATTTTTTTGAAGTATCTCTGGATCAAGTTTCTTAATATTTTTTGAGGATTTTAGCATCTGTGTTCATGAGGGATATTGGCCTATAATTTTCTTTCTTTGTAGTGTCTTTTTCTGGTTTTGGAATTAGGATAACAGTGACCTCATACAATGAGCTTGAGAGTCTTCTCTTGAATTCTTGTAGAGTAGTTTCAGAAAGATAGCTGTTAGTTCTTTGAATGCTTGGTAAAATTCACCTGGGAAGCCATCTGGTCCACGACTTTGTTTGTTGGGAGTTTATGATTACTGCTTCAGTTTTTTCCGTTGTAATCTCTTTAGAGATTCTGAATGTTATGACTCAGTTTTGGAAGATTTTATGTTTCTAGGAATTTATCTGATGATTTTGTCCAGTCTGTTGGCATATAGTTGTTTATAATATTTTCTTACAATCCTTTGTATTTCTGTGATGTCAGTTATTACTTGTCTTTCATTTCTCATTTTATCTATTTGGGTCCTCTGTCTCTCCCCCCCTCACCTTCTCCCTTTTGATGAGTCTGGTTAAAGGTCTGTCGATTTTGTTCATATTTCCAAAAAAACGGCTCTTGGTTTCTTTAATCTTTTGTGGGTTTTTTAGACTCCATTTTGTTTATTTCTGCATGATCTCTATCATTTCCTGTCTTCTACTCAGTTTGGGCTTTGCTTGTCCTTTTTTCAGTTCTTTTAAGTGTAAAGTTAAATTGTTTATTTGAGGTTTTTCTTGTTTCTTGAGGTAGGCCTTTAGTGGTATGAATTTCCCTCTTAGGACTGCTGCTGCTGCTGCTGCTGCTGCTGTGTTCCACAGTTTTTGACTTGTATTCTCCTTTTCATTTGTTTCAAGGTATCTTTTTATTTCTTCCTTAATATCATTGCTAATCCATTTATTGTTTAGTAATATATTATTTAGCTGCTCCATCTTTGTGTGTTTTTCAGGTTTTTTTCTTGTGATTGTAGTTTCATAGTATTATGGTCAGAGAAAATGCTTGAAATGATTTCAATCAAGAAAAGTTTATTGAGACTGGTTTATGTCATAACATGTGGTTTATCCTAGAAAATGTGTCATGTACACTTGCAAAGAAGCTATATTGTACTGCTTTGGGGTGAAATGCTCTGAAGATATCAATTGAATCTATCCAATCCAGTATGTCATTTCAGGCTGCTGTTGATTTTTGTCTGGAAGATCTGTTCATTGATATCAATGGTTGTTAAGATCTCCTACTGTCTATGTAATAATGTCAATCTCTCCTTTTATGTCCACCAGTATTTAGGTGCTCCTATGCTGGGTACATAAATGTTTACAAGGGTTATATCCTCTTGTTGGATTGCCCCTTTTATCATTATATAGTTGTTCTTTGTCCTTATTATACCCTTTGTTTTAAAGTCTCTTTTTCTCAGATATAAGTATTGGTATACCAGTCTTTTTTAAATTGCAATTTACATGTTTTTTTTCCATATTTTTATTTTTAATCTGCATATGTCTTTTGTTCTGAGGTAGGTCTTTTAGAGACAGTATATATGTGGATCTTGTATTCTTATTTATTCAGCTACCCTTTTTAAAAAGATTTTTTAGTTATTTATTTTGAGACAGAGGGGAAAGGAGGGTGAAAGAGAGGGAGAGAAACATCAGTGTGTGGTTGCCTCTTGTGCATCCTCTATTGCGGACCTGGCCTGCAACCCAGGCATGTGCCCTGACTGGGAATCGAACCAGTGACCCTCTGGCTCACAGGCCTGTGCTCAGTCCACTAAGCCACACCAGCCAGGGCTACCCTTTATCTTTTTAGTAGAGTGCTTCTGCCATTTACATGTAAAGTGATTATTGATGGGTACATATTTATTTACATGTATTCTTTTCACTCTGTCTTATTTCTTCTTTCTTCTCCCTTTAACATTTCTTGTAATACTGCTTTATCATGTGTTTTTTTGTATCTGTTGATATTATCTTATGGTTTTTCTTTGTTCTATTATTATAATGTATTTCATGGATTTTTAAATGTTGGACCAACTATGCATTCCTATGTTAAATCCTACTGGCTATCATGTGTAATCCATTTAAATGCTGGATTTGATTTTCTAATATTTTGATGATGGTTGTTGCATTCATATTCATAAGCTATATTGGCATATAATTTTCTTTATATATTTTGGTATCAGGATATATTGGTCTCAGAAATGAGTTATGGAGTGTTCTTTCCTCTTCTATTTCTTGGAAAAGCTTAAGAGAAATTAGTGTTCTTTTTTAAACATTCGGTAGAATTCACCAGTGAAGCCATCTGATCCTGGACTGTTATATTTAGACAATTTTATTATTGATTTTAACCCTTTATTTATTATAGGTATATTTAGGTTTTCTATTTCTTCAGTCAGTTTTGGGAGTGTATTTGTTTCCAGGAATTTATTCACTTCATCTTAGCTATTGAATATGTTGGCATACAGTTATTCACTGTATTTCTTTATGATCATTTCTATTTATATAAAATCAGTAGTAATATCTTTGCTTTTTATTTCTGATCTCAGTAGCTGTTCTCCCTTTTTTAATAGCTAAAGATTTGTCAATTTTGTTTTTTTATACAATCACCTTTTGATTTTGTTGATTTTTCTCCTCTCTTTTTATCTCTGCTCTATCTTCTTGCTTTGGGTTTATTTGTTCTTTTTCTAGTTTGTTAAGGCAGGTGATTGTGGTATTGATTTGAGATGCTTCTCTTCTAGCATTGTTTTCACTGCACACTGTAAGTTTTTGTGTGTTGTGCTTTCATTGTCTTAAAGTATTTTCTAATTTTTCTTGTGATTTCTTTTTTGACATGTTTAGAAGTCCGTTGTTTAATTTCCATTATTTGTGAATTTTTCAAATTTTCTTCTATTAGTTTCCAATTTCATGCCACTGAGGTCAGAAAATAAATACACTTGGTTTCAGTCTTTCAAGCCCAAATATATAACATTTCTATCGTCATAGAAAATTCTCTTAGATAGGACTGCTTTAACACAGTGCTATTTAAAACGTTGTCCATGGACTAGTACTGATGTTCACACTATCCCTGGTCTGTGCTAAAATAAGTGTAAAGTTTGAAAATATTTAGAAATATTCATAGCTGCAATACCCAAGCATATACACTATTGTCTAGTAATTCATGTTAATTACATACTTTTTCTTTTTTAAATATATTTTATTGATTATGCTATTACAGTTGTCCCATTTTCTCCTACCCTTTATTCCTCTCCACCCTGCACCCCCATACCACCATCATTCCCCCACCTTAGTTCATGTCCATGGGTCATACATAGTTCTTTGGCTTCTCCATTACCCATACTGTTTTTAACATCCCTGTCTATTTTGTACCTACCATTTATGCTTCTTATTCCCTGTACCTTTTCCCCCATTCGCCCCCTCCCCCTCCCCATTCATAACCCTCCATGTGATCTCCATTTCTGTAATTCTGTTTCTATTCTAGTTGTTTGCTTAATTTGTTTTTCTTTTTGTTTTTGTTTATTTAGGTTCGGTTGTTGATAGTTGTGAGTTTGTTGTCATTTTACTGTTCATATTTTTTATCTCTCTTTCTTCTTCAAAGGGACTAAGTGGTAACTCCCTTTAACATTTCATATAATAAGGGCTTGGTGATGGTGAAGTCCTTTAACTTGACCTTATCTGGGAAGCACTTTATCTGCCCTTCCATTCTGAATGAAAACTTTGCTGGATAGAGTAATCTTGGATGTAGGTCCTTGCCTTTCATGACTTGGAGTACTTCTTTCCAGCCCCTTCTTGCCTGCAAGGTTTCTTTTGAGAAACCAGCTGATAGTCTAATGGCAACTTCTTTGTAGCTGTCTCCTTTTCTCTTGCTGCTTTTAAAATTCTCTCTTTATCTTTAATTTTGACTAATGTAATTGATGTGCCTTTGTGTGTTCCTCCTTGGGTCCAACTTCTTTGGAACTCTCTGAGTTTCCTGGACTTCCTGGAAGTCTATTTCTTTTGCCAGATTAGGGAAGTCCTTCTTCATATATTTTCAGGGAAGTTTTTAATTTCTTGCTGTTCCTCCTTTCCTTCTGGCACCCCTGTAATTTGGATTTTGGAATGTTTGAAGTTCTCCTGGAGATTCCTAAACCTCTCATTTTTTTGAATTCTTATTTCTTCATTCTGTTCTGGTGAATGTTTATTTCGTCCTTCTGGTCCAACTGTCGATTAGAATCCCTCTTTCCCTCCTACCACTGTTGGTTCCCTGTACACTTCCCTTTATTTCACTTTTCATACCCTTTAGTTATTCTTCTATTTTGTGACCATACACAACCATTTCTGTGAGCATCCTGATTACCAGTGTTTTGAACTCTGCATCTGATAGGTTGGCTATCTCTTCATTGCTTAGTTGTATTTTTCTGGAGCTTTGATCTGTTCTTTCATTTGGGCCATATTTTCTGTCTTTGCACACCTGTTACATAGTAAGGGGCAGAGCCTTAGGTATTCACCAGGGCAAGGCTACCTGCCTCGTTGCCTTGTGACATTGTATGTAGGAGAAGGGTCTGAGAGGGAACAATAATGCTTGTTAGGCTCTCAGCCAGCTTTCAGTCACTTCCTCCGCTACCCCGAAGCAAATTGAGACACTGTGGTACTGATTCCTGGGGGGTGGTGGTGGGGAGTGGTTTTGTTTAAGTTCTAGAACCCTGTGGGTCTCTCCAACAAACTCTGCTGTGAGGCTGGGAGTTTCTACTGCCCTTGCAACCCCTACGGGTTTTTTCAGTCAGCCTTATTATATGAAATGTTTTTCACTGGAGCCCTAGGTTGTGTGTCTGTCTTGGCCTCCAGCTGTTCCTTCTAGTTTATCCACACACAAATGTGGGACTGGCCACTCTGCCAGCCCCCGCCTTGCCACGTCCTCTAGCTACTGTTTGCTATGAGTCCTCTCCGCCCTGCTGCCCATCTTCACCCCTCCTGCCAGTCTTGATGAATGTTTCTTTAAGTCCTTGGTTGTTAGCCTTCCATACAGTTTGATTTTCTGGCAGTTTTGGTTATTTTCTGTTTTAAAATTTGTTGTTGTCCTTCTTTTGGTTTTGCAAGGAGGCAAAGTGTACACCTATGCCTCCATCTTGGCTGGAAGTCTATATTAATTATATTTTATGTTAGCATAGATTTGTGACAGATTGTAAATTGAAAAAATACAACTGGTTGTTTACAGTGCACAGTAAGAGAAGCACTACTCTAAGGTATAAAGTTGCAGGATCACAGTTAATGCATATATTAACCTATACCAGATAAATTCAATCTATTTTCCAAAATCATTTCATTAATATATACTCCCTCTATAAGAGTATATGAGTTTCCATTGCTGTACTGTTTCTCTGACTCTTGGTATTTCCCCTACTAACACTGTCTTTTCTTTTCTATTTTTTCCTTTTCTTAAGTTTTGCCATCTGGTAGGTATGAAATGGCACCTTATAATTTTAATTTACACTTCCCAAATTACTAGAGAGTTTAAGTATACTTTCATATATCTGTGTATATATATTAAATACATAAAAGTGTATATGTATATATATGTGAAACATTATGTTCCATTGTCATATCTTAGACATTATTTTTGAGTCTGGGTATTGATCCTCTATTGGTTATATTTGTTGCAAATATCTTCTAGTTTGTAATTTGTTTTTATGATGCTTTGATAAGTAAAAGTTCTTATTTCTTTTTGTATCATGTATAGTAAATAGAAATTTATAACTACTTTATAAGTTTTAAAGTTTTATATTTTATACCTAAGTCTTAAACTCAGTTGTACCTGAATTTGATTTATGTGTAGTGTTTTTGATAGGGATCTAAGTATATTTTTTCCTTTGTGGTTAAAATTCCCAGTATTGTTTGATAAATAGGTTCTCCTTTACCGTTGACTTTCAATGCCCAATTGGTTTTAAATTATATTTTAGTATATGTATGGGTCAGCTTCTGTCCTCAATATTGTGTTCCATTGGTCAATTCCATTGGCCAAACCCTTGTTTTAATTGCTATAACTTTAAAATAAATCTTGATGGCTAGTAGCATAAGTCTTGTCATGTAGTTCTTCCAAGGAAATCTCATTATCAATTTTTCATAATCTGTAAGAAACCTCATGATGATTTTGATCAGAACTGACCTCATATTCATAATGAGTCTTTATGTCTAAGACTTGAATACTTCTTATATTTACTTTTTAATATCACAAAGATTTTTTTTTGTTAATGTCTGACAAAAAGTTTTAAAATTTTCCCTGTGTATTTTTTCTGTATAGTTTTGGTGTTTTAAAATACATTACCCATGAGTATTAACTGGGATGACTGTAATTGAACAACAATAAAAATATATACTATGTGTATTAAAAAATAAAATACATTACCAATTTTTTTGTACAAAAACACATTCATCCTTTGTACACTTGTTATTTACACAAAAAGCTTACTAAACACTCCTTATCATTCTAATAATTTATTTGTATTTGCTCATGATTTTTAAAAATACAATGACTGAACAAATAATAAGATTTTTGTTTCCTCCTTTTCAAACCTTATGCCTGTTATTTCTTTTCTTTGCCTTTATATGGGAGCTAGAATCATGATTGCTGATGATAATGGACATCCTTGTAATATTGCAGATCTTAAAAAATACTTTCCTTTAAGATGACATTTTTTGTTGTAGATGCCTTTTATTCGATTTTTAACCTCCTCTTCTGTTCCTAGTGTTAAAACTTATAATCACACACAAATACTGAGTTACATTAAATGCCTTTATTGAGATAATTATGTGATTTTTCTTTTTTAATGTGTTAATGTAGCAGCTTTTAATTGGTGTGATGCAAGAATTTTTAGAACATGCAATATCAAATATTTAGTCAGGGGCACTGACCACTTTTCCCTTAGATTGTTAGATTAAAAAAAAATGAAAAACAGCCATCAAAACTATAGCCATCCAGGGTAAATGAATCAAAATTATACCTATTTTTTTTAGTGAGATTGGCAAAAAATACATTTTTGGTGTGCACCAGAATTTTGTTTTTTAAATTATGTTTTATTGATTATGCTGTTACAGCTGCCCCAATTTTTTCTCTTTTGTACCCGTCCATCCAGCACACAGTTCCCTCCCACAGGCAGTCCCCACACACCTTAGTCCATGACCATGGGTCATACATATAAGTTCTTTAGCTGCCCAATTTCCAGTACTGTACATCTCCATGGCTGTTCTCTGACCACTGACTTGTACTTCTCAGTCCCCTCACCTGTTCACCCATTCCACCAAACCCTTCTCCCATCTAGCAGCCATCAGATACTCCATATCCATGGTTCTGTCTCTGTTCTTCTTGTTTGCTTAGTGCGTTATTTAGATTGAGTTGTTGATAGATATGTATTTGTTGCCATTTTATTGTTCATAGTTTTTATCTTTTTTTCTGAAATAAGTTTCTTTAATATTTCATATAATAATGGTTTGGTGATGATGAATTTCTGTAGTTTTTTCTTGTCTGGGAAGCTCTTTATCCCCTTCCATTCTCAATAATACTTTTGCTGGATTCTAGAGCACTCTTTCCACAGGCCCCTGCCTTTCATGACTGAATACTTCTTGCCAGTTCCTTCCAGCCTGCAAAGATTTTTGATAAATCAGCTGTGAGTCTTATGGGCACTCCCCTGTAGGTAACTGCTTTTCTCTTGCTGCTTTTAAGAGTCTTTCTTTATCTTTAACCTTTGGCATTTTTATTATGATGTATCCTGTGTGGGCTTCATTGCATTCATCTTATTTGGGACTCTGTGCTTCCTGGACTTTCATATTTATTTCTTTCACCAAATTATGAAAATATTCTTTCATTATTTTTTCAAATAGATTTCCAATTTCTTGCTCTCTCTCTTCTCCTTCTGGAACCCCTATGATGGGAATGTTAGAACGCTTAAAGTTGTCCCAGAGGCTCCTTATGTTATTCTCATTTTTTTGCAGGGGTGGGCAGATTCTTTTTTCTTCTTCTTCTTCCTCTTCTTGGTTGGTTTTTGATTCCTTATGTTCCAAATAATTGATTTAATTATTGGCTTCATCCACTCTACTGTTGATTCCATGTATATTGTTCTTTATTTCAATTAGTGTATCCTTTTCTGACTGGATGTTTTTTATGCTGTTGAGGTCTTCACGAAGTTACTTGAACATCCTAATAACCAGCATTTTGAACTCTACAACCAATAAATTGCTTATCTCCCATTCGTTTTGTTCTTTTTCTGGAGTTTTGATCAATTACCAATTCTTTCATTTGTGTCATGTTTCTTTGTCTGCTCATTTTGGCAGCCTCCCTGTGTTTGTGTCTATGTATTAGGTAGGGCTGCTATGATATCCTGTCTTGGTGGTGTGGCCTAATGTAGTAGGTGTCGTCCTTTAGGATCCAGTGGCACAGCCTCCCCTATCACTGAAGCTGGGTACTTGAGGTGCACCCTCTGTGTGGGCTGAGTATACCCTCCACTTGTAGTTGAACCTTGATTGCTGTTGGCAGATCAATGGGAGAGATTTACACGGGCCAGTCAATTGCAAGGACTGGCTGTGACCACTGATCACCAACCTTTACCCTCTGTGGAGGACCAGCTGTGCTGGAGCAGGGTGGTGGTGCTTCAGAGTTGTCTCTAGCTATTCACTGGGTTCACTGGCCCTGGCGTTTCCCACCTGGTGCAGGCCAGGTTCAGCCCGTACCTGTGTTCTGCCCAGGGCCACCCAGCATGAGCTATAAAGCAATCTTCATATGGCTACTACATGTGCTGCTCTTGGAGGTTTTCATACAAAGCCAAGCTGTGATCTATCCTGGCCACAGCTAGTGCCATGCCTGGGGCCACTTAGTAAGATGTATGGAGATGCAGCATTTTCTCCCACCACCTCATTCCCTGCTTGCTTTTACAGCAAGAAGTTATAAAGAATTATTATTCTAGCACTGGAACCCTGGGCCAAGAACCCTGGTGTGGCCCTGGAACCCCTCTCTCCTGGGATATCCCTCCCAGATTTTTATCCACCACAAGTAGGTATGGGACCAGCCTGTTCCATATATCCATGTCTCTCTGTCTCTACCCCTGCTACTAGTCTGGATGGATGTGGTTTCTTTGATTCCATAGTTGTTGGACTTCATTCACTCTGATATCTGACAGTTCTGAGTGCTGGATGCTCTGTAGTTTAGCTGTACTTTTGATGTGATTGGGGGAGGAGATAAACCATGTATACCTATGTCCCCATCTTGAGTAGAAGTCTTAGTGTGCTGCAGAATTTTAGTAATTTTTGTGTGCTGTGAAAAGGTTGGAAATCACTGTGTAAATGCAAACATTAAATTTTATTTATGCAAGTTTCTAAATTAAACCAACTTAATCATGTTATGGTATTTTTTTTTTATGCCACTGGATTAGAGTTTTAAATGTTTGGTTTGGGCATTTTGCATCTTTTTTCTTTTTTAAGATTTTATTTGTTTATTTTTTAGAGAGAGGGGAAGGGAAGAAGAGAGAGAGGGAGAGAAACATCAATGTGTGGTTGCCCCTCATGCACCCCAAAGTGGAGACTGGCCCACAACCCAGGCATGTGCCCTGACTGGGAATTGAACCAGCAACCCTTTGGTTTGTAGCCCAGCGCTCAATCCACTAAGATACACCAGCCAGGGCTTTTGCATCTTTTTTTGTGAAGAGACACTGATCTGTTATTGTTTGTTTTTGTAAAAATAGTTGATGAGTTTACCTTTTTTTTTTTTAATTCTCTGCTAGTGTTTTTGTAAGACCAGAATTTTGTTTCTTTAATGCATAGTGAAATTTACTTGTAACCCATCAAAGCTATGTTTTCTTCTGAGGTTTTTAACTTTTGATATAATTACTTTAGGGGTTAAAGAATATTTAGGGTCTCAATTCATTCTTTATATAATGCATTGGATGTTTTAGGGATTCATCTACATCATCTATATTTTTACATTTATTGAATAACCTTTCTAATCTGTTCTCTTTAATATATTACTTATTATATTAAATTTTATAACATTTTTTGTTTATGCATCTCTCGTTTTTTCATTTTTTTGTTTTTTATTAATCTGTAATGGCATTATCAATTTTTCTTGTCTTTTTGAAGTCCTACCTTTAGGTGGTACTGATACTTCTACAGTATGCTTACTTCCTATTTAATTTATTTCTATAATTATATTATTTTTTCCACTTTTTATATTGCTTCATTAATTATATATTCTGACTTTTTAAACATTAATTAAGGTGCTTTTCATTAATTTTTAGTTTCTTATCTCTTTAATGTAAGCATTGAAGGCCATTAAATATCCACTAAGTACTGCTTTAGCTGTATCCCAGAAGTTTTTATATGTAGTGTTTTTGTTATTGTTTTCTGGTTAATATTTTCTGATTCTGTTGTGATTTCTTCTATGACTTATGAGTTCTTTAAAAGTGTTTTGTTTGTCTTTGTCTTACAAGCCTGTAAGAATATCTTTTTTTCTCTTACTGATTTCTACATTTAAAGGCATGATGGGCATGGATGGGAACAGTATGAAGACCTCATTACTTAGTAGAAGGATTTTAATTCTTAGAATCCCATACTGTACTCGTGGGATCCATTTTTCCAATTTTAAATTCAGTATGCTAAAAAAATATGTCCAGGATGCTTTAGGGTTGTAATTTTAGACACATGCATTTGCAATATTGTCATTAATTAGTTTTCTCCCCTTGAATCTAAGATTCCAGATATTAGCAGCAATGTGAAGAGAAGAATATCCACAAAATTATTCCCATACTTTAAAAAAATTAGATTCTAAAATCTCAATTATTGAGTTGTTGTTGCTATATATTCATAACTTATTTTACTGTTTTAATTTGTTTTGTTTCCTGGGCCATGAAGTAAGCAATATTGTAAATCTGGATCAGATTCATCAATTATAAAGAACAGACATTAAAATCTTCAATATGATTCATAGTTTATTCCCAAAGATGTTATATCAATGAAGGTGATCTTCACCCTGTACTTTTAATACTTTGAAGTCCATGATGCACATTGTTCTTAGAGTGCTGTTTTAAAGGAAATAGGAGTAACTCACCTCCCCACCCTTTACCTCTGAGGTCGGGTCAACATTTCTTTTAGATTTTTCACTATAATATATATTATTATATTAATGTAGCATTGAACTTTGATGTACCATTTAATAATGCCATGAACTGTTTTCCTGACACTATTTCTTGTATACTCACAGATACCCTACAAATTAGATAGTGTCTGTATTTTCCCAGTAATGAAGCCAAGACTGAGATGCTAAATTTAATTGTTCAGTGTGCCTTAGCCACCAAGTGGAATGAGTCAGAGTTCAAACCCATCTAACCTCTACTTCTAAGTTTGTGTAAGTTTTGTTCCGTAGAGCTTTAGTAGTATTTGTGGAGTCATTAAACCATGAATGGCTTAAAATGTTCTAGTACAGGGTCCAGTAAAAGTAACACAATTGAGTGTGGTTGGTATGGTACATGAACATCTTGCATAAGATGGACAGCAATTTGAGCATTTCACCTAAAATGTCATATTGTGTGCTTGAGTGTGATATTGTTATGTTACAGAATTACATGCTTATGATTTTGTAATAAAAGATTTTATGTAATAAAAAAGGGCATTATTTGTGTTGAACCCTGTACATGAATTTTATTTTCCGTATTGCTTTTATTTTATTTGCATTGCAGATGCTTAAAAAGAACAGGTTTCCAGAGGTACTTAGTATAGTGTAAATATTCTCCACTGTGATTTTCTTTAGTTTAATCACTTTGTTAAAAATGAGCAGAGTATAATTATAAAGTTTGAATCTGTCTTCCCATATACTTTTTCATTTATCTCTAACTTCTATATCAGACAGACACTGTTCTTGATGTTTTTTCTGCAAGTATATTTCATTATTTCTATCTGACTTTATTTTTTTAAAGATTTTATTTATTTTTAGAGAGAGGGGAAGAGAGAAAGAAAGAGAGAAACATCAATGTGTGGTTGCCTCTCACATGCCTTGTACTTGGGACCTGACCTGTAACCCAGGCATGTGCCATGACTAGGAATCAAACCAGCTACCCTTTGATTCACAGGCCAGCACTCAATCCACTCAGCCACACCAGCCAGGGCTATTTCTGTCTTGACTTTGAAAGAATTACTCAAAGAATGTGTGCTAGGCAAAATGTATGTATGCTTCAATTATTAGTTTACAAACTTACTGCCAGGATGATTTTTTTTTGCATGTGTGTATTAAACATGGATTTCCAGAAGCACATTGTGGCCTCTCCTGAGCTCGGTCAGAATTTTTAGCTATTTCAGTCTTTAAATTAAGTCATTGGAACACAATAAAAGTGTTTCATGAAGTATGTTGGATAAATGATCAATTGATGAATTGATTGATGGATGAGTAAATAAACAGAAAATTTTTATGTTTTTACAATATATAGTCTCATGTATGTGTACCTTTGTGATGTTGCTAATGCTATAGACATAACAGAAGGAAGACTTCTGGATGAAGAACCCTGGCAAGAACTTCTTATAGGTCCTTCATTGTGATATTATTTGCTTGTATAAAAAGCTGTATATCTATTTCTGTAGTGTGCATGTATTCATCTTAGCACCATTTATAAATACATATTTAACTTAAGAATTGTCAGTGACTTTTTAAAAATATTGTATTTCTTTTAATTTTTGGAGAGAGGGGAAGGGATGGAGAAAGAGAGGGAGAGAAACATCAGTGCGTGGTTGCCTCTCACATGGCCCCCTCTGGGGACCTCGCCCGCAACCCAGGCATGTACCCTGACTGGAAATCAAACCGTGACCCTTTGGTTCACAGCCCATGCTCATGCCACTGAGCTATACCAGCCAGGGCATCAGTGACTTTTTAATTTAAAAATATTCGTACACGCATTAAAGCTGGTTTCGACAATTGAAGAAAAGTATAGTTTACTATTTGCTTTCCATGTATGCGGTAAGCTGCAGCATTCACACATTTAGTAATGGAGTGCCCAGAAAGCAACTCATCTACCATAGCATCGTTGCTGTGCACTTTTTCAGCCTTATTGATGTATGATTGACAAAATTGTAAGATATTTAAAGTGTACAACATACGATTTGATATACATTGTGGGTTTCCTCCATTGAGCTAATGTATTCCTCACCTTGTATATTTACCTTTTCTTTCTAACTTCTTTTTCTTTCTTTCTTTCAACATTTAAGTTCTACTCTCTCAGCAAATATCAACTATAAAATAGTGCTATCATCTGTAGTCACTATGTTCTACATTAGATCTATCACTGTACTTCTTGTTAAAAGATTTTATTTATTTATTATTAGAGAGGGGTAAGGAGGAAGAAAGAGAGGGAGAGGAAGAGAAACATTAATGTGTGGTTGCCTCTTGCACACCCCCTACTGAGGACCTGGCCCACAACCCAGACATGTGCCCTAGACTGGGAATCAAACCAGTGACCCTTTGGTTCACAGGCTGGCACTCAGTCCACTGAGCTGCATCAGCCAGGGTTCTATCACTATGCTTTTAAGTTTGTATTCAGTAAAGCAGTTTTATCTTAATACATAGGCTGGTAGAAATTTAATCAATATTGTAAACTGCGAAAATATACTAGTACAATTAAAAGGTTTTTAATAGTCTGGATTTAAATAGTTAGTTATTTTTCAATTAATAAATAGCCAAAGGAAATTCATCCAATTCTTTAAAAGATTTCTGTAGCACAGAGCTAGAAGGAATCTTGGTTCTTGGTGACTGGTGAGGTGCTTTCGGGTGTTTGGAGGCCTCAAAGGCATGGACGGATGCCTTAGAATGTCCCACTGGAGAGGGGCACTTTATAAATCTGTTATTATACAGTTCGTACAATACCAATTTTTGTCATTCAGTTTTATGCTGCCTGTACTTGATCATTTTCACCTTATGTATTCTTTATTCAGTAGCGAGAATTAATTGTACAATTCTGCTTTTATGTTGCATACATTTGTAAACTGATTATTTTAGGACCTCATTGAGGTCTGTCATACTCACAAGTTTTTCAATCCCTGAAATTTTATGAGGGAAAGGTGTTTATTCTATTGTTAGTATCTTTCTTAGTAATGCCCAGAATTTTGTTAGAGTGTTGAACAGATGACTTCACAGAGGAATTTGAAAAAAAAATTACCTCCATATCTTTTTCTTACAATGACTAAACGCACATGATTATTTGTTCTATAAGTATATTTTCAATATTTCCAATAGATGATACTATCTCAGTCAAATCAGAGGCACCTTTTTGACTACCATTCATAGACTTCTGTCTGGTTCTGCTGTTTGTCTTGTCACCTTGCCATTTTAATCTATGTTCAAAAGCCGAAGAGGCTTTTAAATTTTTCCACCAAGATCATAAAAGGTATATAAGACTAGTTTCTGATGCTGATGCTTTTTTTATTTTTTGTGTTTTACACTTTTTGTTTGTGTGTGGTTTACACATTTTCTTCTCCATTGTAAAAAAAGTTTTACGATCTCTGGATGACTCAGTTTTTTAAATAGTTTTGTGGTTTAATGTTGTCAAGGTGTTTAAAATGTAAATGCCCTGGCTGGTGTGGCCCAGTTTGTTGGGGTATCATACCATAGGTGAAGGATTGCGGGTTCCATCCCCAGTCGGAGCACATGCCTGGGTTGCAGGGTCTGTCCTGGGTCGGGGCATGTACCATCATCCCCCATCTGGGTGCCTATGGGAGGCCACAGATCTGTATTTCTCTCTCTCTCTCTCTCCCTTCCTCTCTAAAAGAAAGTGCCCTTCGGTGAGGATAAATTTTTTTTGTAAGTCAAATATCAACATAAATGATTTCTACTTTTTTCATTTTGAACACATTTGTAATCCCATAGAATTTCTGTTTAAAACATTAGTCCTTCCCAAAACGTTCCTCTCTTTATAACAAATAACACTCCTTTCTTATTACAGATGCTGTCTGACTGATCTGTAATTATAAGATTATTATAATAAAAGTAGCTTGTAATGGTATTTACATGATCAGTGGCACTATGGGTAATTTTTTTCTTTTTTTGTTTCTCTTTTCAGTTTTTGAGTCTGCTTCTTGCTTATACTGGTAAATCTCAGTAGTATATAAAATTAAACAAAGTCATTGTTAAGACTTAGGCATGTTTCTTTGTCATTTCTCTCTCCTTTCCCCCTTCATATTTGAGATCATATTTTGCACCTGGTGTTTCTTACTCAGATGAAAGGGGAAATCTAGGCTATCATAAATATATTTCCATAGTGTTCAAAAAATTCTTTGTACGTATATACTATAATTCACTTAGCCATTTCCTTAATGTTATACCTCAAATTGTTGCTAATATTTCTTTGCTATACCACAGTAGTGATTACTATTTTGCATAAGACTTTTTTAACATCTCAATTTTTAGGGACTAGAATTCTTGAAAATAAAATCCTGAATCAAAGTTTATGATTTTAAAGCTATTAGTTCATATTGCCATCTTACTTCTTAAGAAAGATGAAACTGATTTTCGTATTCCCAGCCAGCAGAATATCACAATGTCCTACTGGACCATTGAAAGTTTTGGGTATTTTCCTCTTTAAAATTTTTAACTTTTATTTTTCTGTGTCCTAGTGATATTAAATATTTCTCATGTATTTGTTATATTTGGTTCTTCCTCTGGTTTTAGTATTTATTCCCAATATTCACTTTGTTTTTTCATTAGTTGAGGGATTAATTTTTTATTTATGAATATGTAAGAGCATTATATGTTACAAATATTAACATTTTGTCATGTTGGCTGAAAATATTTTTCCAGTTTGTATATTACCTTGAAATCAGAATCATCATAAAATTCTTCTACAAATTCTTTCTGTTGGCAGTGTTAACCTTGAGAAGAATAGATGTAATAAATATGTGTATGAACATATATATATTTCATTTTAACTTTTTTTGGTGAAATGAAAGTTGCAAGATGCAAAATTTGACATTATTACCTAGAATTTTAATTTGTAAAAGGTAAAAAAAACAACTATATGGTTCCTGTTTTTAAAGCAGTCTTTTTTCAAAATTTGTAAACTTTCTAAACTCTATTCTTTGGAGTTTAAATTCATCATAAAAAGTGTGAGTCCTTTAACATGCTTTCAAAACGTATTTTATATGCTGTATTTAGTCATCTAAATATTTAAGTCTGTATATGTTATAAGCTCAGAGTAATATATAAACTTTTGCTAAACTTTTTTTGGTTTTACTTATGTAAGCAATGTTTTCTTTTTTAAGATGTGTGATTAATGTTACAGGCAAATGAGTATCTTGTTTGAATGTTGGCTTAGGGATTTTTAAATAAATAATGGTATTTGAATCACAAAATCACTCCTGAGTTTTAATTATGTTGTTAGGATTTGGGGGTGTGTATTTTTTTCATCCACTGACATAATCTGATAAGAATTTTTCAAATTTTATTATTACATATACAACCCTAAAAAATTGTAGACTGTTTTCTAGAAAAATTCTTAAATATATGTAAATATAAACAAGGTATGAACTCAGTTTATTATATCTGTTACATAGCTATAACTACTGCTCCACATTCACAAAATAAAGGACAATCAAAATATTACAAATTATCTGGGAGAACATAGGAATTTCTGAAACATATTCGCTTATTTGGGATCTGTGACCCAGTTTGAGAAGCCGTTCACTTAGCTTTTATTTGTTTCAGTACACTAAGGAAAATTTTGAAAATAATTACCCTGATCACTAACAAGGAGAAACACCACATATGTTTTTAAAGAAATCTGAGGTACATACTACTTTCAGAATGTTTTAGGGATTATGAATGGGTTGAGCACCAATGTTGCTTTGATATCTACGGAAATTTAAGTCATTCGTGTTTTGAATTTCTGTTTTTTTTTGAAATTATAGGCCCTTTATTCATTTTTTACTCTGTTTTAGTATAAATGTTTCCCTTGAGAAACATCCAGATTTTAATTTACTTGAGGAATGGAAGTAAAGTAAATGTGAAGGATGGACGTTGGGGATCCTTAGGATGTTCTGTAGATTGTGTTACCCTGATGGAGGGGTCAGCACACCTTTTCTATAAAGGGTCAAGACCTTGTATGCTTCACAAGCCAGATTCAATTTTGCTCTTATGCAAGACACCAGCCACTGATAATACATAAGTGAATGGACATGCCTGTATTCCATCGCACTTTTTGGTTTTTATTACATAAACAGATGATAGGCTTAGTTTGCTGACTCCTGTGCTAGTGCATATTTTGGATGACACGGCCTTGTGTGTACAGGGGCTCACTTATTAGGTATGACATCTCGATAGCTAAATTTGTGGTTCCTGCTTGTCTTACCTTCTTACCTTCTTCAGGTCTCTCAGTCCAGGAGGCAGTCACTGCTTTGAAGTCTGACCGAGATGCAGCTGCACAGCCAATATCAGCGAAAATGAATTTAGGCATCCCTGCTTTACAAAAGGAAGGTTTGGGGTTAGATAACTCCCAACTTCATACCCAGTTTTTACACACATAAGCCCCACCTGTTCAAATCAGGAATAAGGGAAGAGTAAAACCTCTTTGCTCTTTTCTGGAACATGCACCATGAAGTACTAGCGGGCCTTTTGCCAGCCATATAGGCTCTTGTGATGATGGTTTCTTGTCTTCGGATAGTCCGGTACTTCCCAGCACTGTTAAGGTAGAAGAAGGAGAAGGCAGAGAGAGAATAGCTTCAAGATTGGAGAGAGCTGGACCAGTAGGATGTGTGAACCAGAGGTTCTAGCTATCAGTTGAGAACAGCAAACTTGTGAGATTGTGAAGTGATTGTGTGTTTTCCTAGCCTGGGGGCCTTTTCTGTCCCATGGTTGAAGCCAGACTGTTTTCTTAAAAAGTAGTAACTCAGAAGCAGTGTCATGAGTATTTGAAATTACCATTCAATAAAACATGCAGGAAAAAACAACCTCAGAAAGAAGATTAATAATACAAATATCATGGTAGAATGTAATAAAATCTGAATTTCTTCAGAGTTGAATGTGTTAAAGTTAACTGTCTGTTAGGTAAACCAGAGATGACAGAGATGATGTGGGGAGTAGGGAATAGGAATATCACAAAATAAAATGTTAAATTCGAATACTGTGTATTAAAGACTTTTCAGTAAAAAACAGTGTGACTCTGAGCCTGTGTGAGTTTTCCTGAAAGTAGGAAGATTGTCTATTAATTACCATTGCCTGGAATATATAGGAAGCAAACCTAAAAAGATGAACTTAGTATTTAACTGGTGTATGATTAATAAAACATGTCTGTAGTTTGTGTGTTCCAGAATTAAGTGAATGCTGTTGCTAAAGCTTTGGGGTGAAGAGGGGCCAAGAGACTTTTGAGACATTATTTACTGGGTAGATTTATAGACATACACCAATTTTAAATGTTATAAATTAATAGGTAAATATTTTATGCTCATCTCATGGTGAAGCCTCATCTCACACTACCTTTAGTATTTAGTATTGCTTTTAGCAATACTTTATTTTAGTTCTTCCAACATATATGTTTTCTCACCTTCAGGCCTTTATTTAAGCTATGCCTTCAATGAAGAATGAATTTCACTCATCTATCTTGTTTCGTTCTTATTTATCAATTAACATTTGGTTTAGACCTTCTATCAGACTTCTTTTGTCCTTCAGTACACTAACGGTACCATCTAATTTTGTACTCTCTCTGTTAGAATTATCTGGGAACACCCAGAGAACAAAGATGGTGTTCCTAGGGCCTAGTACAGATCATGGCATATAGAGGTGCTCAATAGGTATCTGTGTAACTGCATATAGATTTAAAAACAGCTGTACCTATTCTGGTTAATGGTAAGAAACAGCAGTTAATGTGGATAGAAGTTTAGACTCCATTCACAATAATTGCAAAAACAATGTAAAAGGTATATGAAGAACATTCATTCATTCATTCAGTACATTTATTAAGCACTCACTTTGAACGAGACACTATGTTAGACTTTGAAATGTTTGTGAGCTTTAATTATATCTCATCGAATAAGTATTTTGGATTTCAGTTAAGAGCCACTCAGTAATTGTTAGATATTTTTGTTATATTTGATCTTTACGCATTATCATTAGACATAGAGCAAGATCCAAACAAAACTAAACAAAAACCTTCAAGAATTCAGTAACATCTTCTTTCACTTGCCAAGACATAAACAAATATTTCTTAAGTGCTGAACCCTCCAAGACTTAAGATAAGAATCTCTATTCTATAGATTCATTCCAGATGACTTGTTACTTATGTAAATATAGTTTGTAAAAGGTATACGATGAATATTCATTCAGTACATTTATTAAGCACTCACAGTGAACCAGACACTATGCTAGACATTGAAATGTTTGTGAACTTTAATTGTATCTCATCAAAGAAGTATTTTGAACTTCAGTTAAGAGCACTCAGTAATTGTTAGATGTACTTGTTATATTTGATCATCTTTATACATTATCATTAGACATAGATCAAGATTAAAAAAAACTTAAAGAATTCAGTAACATCTTCTTTCACTTGCCAAGACATAAATAAATATTTCTTAAGTGCTGAAACCTCCAACACTTAAGAGATGAGTCTATTCTATAGATTCATTCCAGATGACTTGTATCTTATGTAAATATAGTTTAAAATGTCACTCTCTTTATATGCCTACAAAATACAAACATTAAAATTAGATTCTATTTTTATTCAGCTATTAACTGGAACTGAAAGGAAAGAGGATGCAGTTCAGGTTACAAAATAATTTTATTCAATTCCTTTCTTTTACACTATCCCCTTCTTCCCAAAGCTCCCCTGACCTCCAGAGCTGGCCTTTAAAATCTAATGGTAACTTAATGATGGTTCTTACTCCTCTTTCTCACCAGTTCTATGGAAAAGTTTCTTGCCTTGTATTGGCAAAGGTTTAACAAAACCTTTTCTCCTTCCACAAGGGAGCTTAACCTATTAACTCTCTAGTCTGTTTTCTTGGTGATCTGATAAGGGTAGTGTACCAGCTGTGTCACTACGTAACGTTGCATGTGGCAAAAATGACCCCTAATAAACTTCATGTGGACTGGTATAGCACTATAAATACCTGTCAGGAAGCCATATCTTTGAGTTTCTCTGGATGTAGTAACTCTTATAAATGAATATGCCCCTTTGAGGCCGGGATGTCAAACTCATTTTCACTGGGAGCCACATCAGCCTCACAGTTGTCTTCTAAGGACCGAATGTAATTTTAGGACTGTGTAAATGTAACTACTCCTTAACTGTTAAGCGAGAGTTTGGTGCTGCTGCCGGGTGGAAACAAGGTGCCGGACCAGATAAAACAAGGTAGAGGGCCAGATTTGGCCAGTGGGCCTTGTGTTTGCCACCTGTGCTTTAAGGAATCCTGGAAGCTGTGTCTATGGAGTTATTGCAAAAAATGTTGACTCCAGGTGGGGCACGAGGCCTCCATGTCACATAACTCCCTCATCTGCTTGATGTGAGTCTCGTCTTGTATGGAAACCATGATCTAGGAGGCCAGGAAAGAAAACTCCCAGATGGCTGTATGAACTACTACATGGGCTGCTGCAAGGACTCCTGCAGAAGAGGAATCAGTAACACTGCTCTGCTGGCAAGCATCTGTGCTTGTTCTATATCATTCTGAGTAGACTGGTGCCTGTGGTAGCCTACGGTTGTCTGGTAAATCTGCATATTCAGTTGAACCCAAAAAGATTCCTTAATGGTTATTGAGAATATAGCTAAATTTTGTTTCCAGATTTGTACTGAAGAGAGCATGTCTTGAAAGAACAGAAACAAAGATCTTGGATTAGTTATTTCATAGCGATGCTGTCTTTGTTTCTGTTGTTTTTTAAGAGCTCATTCTTTTTTATTGTTGAGCAATATTACATTGTACATATATACCATATCTTCTTATCCTTTCTTTTATTGATCAATATCTAGATTGCTTCCATATGTTGGCTATTATGAATATGTAATATTGCAATGAACATAGAAGTGCATATATCTTTTTGAATTAGTGTTTTCATTTTGTTTGGATCAGTACCACAGAAGTGGAATTACTGGATCATACGGCAGTTCTGTTTTCATTCTTTGTGGAATCTCCCTACTGTTTTCCATAGTGGCTACACCAATTTACAATCAAGCCAACAGTACTCCAGGGTTCCCTTTTCTTCACATGCTCCCCAGTGCTTGTTAATTTTTCACTGCTTGGTAATAGCCATTCGGACAGGTATGAGGTGACATCTCAAAGTGATTTTGACTTACCTTTTCCTGATAATTATTGACGTTGAGTAACTTTACATGTCTTTTGGCCATCTGTATGACTTCTTTAGAGAAACGTGTCTTCATTTCCTCTGCCCTTTTCTTTTATTAAATTTATTTGGGTGACATTGGTTAACAAAATTATATAGGTTTCAGATATACGTTTCTACAATACATCATCTGTACATTGTATTGTGTATTCACCACCCCAAGGTAAGTCTCCTTTCAACACCATTTATCCCACTTTCACCCTCTTCTACCTCCTTCTTCACCCCCCCCCACCTTTTCTCTGGCAATCACCGTACTGTTATCTGTATCCATGAGTCCTTTTGTTCTTTCTTTCATCCCTTTACCCTTCTTGACCAGTCCCCAGCCCCTCCTTTCTGATAGTTGTCAGTCTGTTCTCAATATCTGTGATTCTCTCTCCACTTTGTTTATTTTGTTCATTACATTCCACATATAAGTAAAATCATATGGTACCTGTCTTCCTCAGATTGGCTTAATTCACTTAGCATATTACTGTCTAGGTACATCCTTGCTGTCACAACAGGTAACATTTCCTTTTTTTTTTTTAATGGACTGAGTAGTAGTGCACTGTGTAAATGTCCTGTAGTTGTTTTATCTACTCATCTATTCATGGACACTTGGGCTGCTTCCAAATCTTGGCTACTGTAAATAACACTGCAGTAAACATAGTGGTGCATATATTCATTTGAATTAGTGTTTCAGGTTTCTTTGGATATATTCCCCAAAGTAGAATTGCTATTTCATAAGAGAGTTCCATTTTTAATTTTTTGAGGAAACTACTTAACTGCTTTCCACAGTGGCTGCACCAGCTTGCAATCCCACCAACAGTGCGCTGGGGTTCCCTTTTCTCCACAACCTCACAAACACTTGTTTGTTGATTTTTTGATGATAGACATTCTGACAGGTGTGAGGTAATACTTCTTTGTAGTTTTTTGCATTTCTCTAATGATTAGTGACATTGAGCATCTTTTCAAATGCTTATTGGCCATCTAAATGTCCTCTTCGGAGAAGTATTTATTCAGGTCCTTTGTGTTTTAAATTGGATTTGTGTGTGTGTGTGTGTGTGTGTTGAGTTGTATAAGTTCTTTATAAGTTTTAGATATTAATCCCTTGTCAGATGTATCCTTGGTGAGTATGTTCTCCCACTCATTGGATCGTCTTTTCATTTTATTGATGGTTTCCTTTGCTGTGCAAAAACTTGTTAGTTTGAAGTAGTCCTATTTGTTTATTTTTTCTTTTGTTTCCCTTGCCCAAGGGGCTCTGTCACAAAAAAAAAAATACTGCTATAAGAAATGTCTTAGAATTTTACTTCCTACATTTTCTTCTAAGATTTTTATGGCCTCGAGTCTGACATTTAAGTCTATAATCCATTTTGAGTTTATTCTTGTTTATGGTAGTCCAGTTTAATTTTTTTGTATGTATCTGTTCAATATTTCCAAGACCATTAATTGACTAGACTGTCTTTACCTCATTATATGTTTTTGCCTCCTTTGGTCAAGTATTAATTGACAGTAAATCATGGGTTTATTTTAGGCCTCTTTATTGTGTTCCATTGATCTACATGCCTTCATTTATGCCAGTACCATACCATTTTCATTACTATGGTTTTGTAGTATATTCTGATATTAGGTATCATGATTTCTCCAACTTTTACCTTTTTTCTATCTTCTTTCCCAAGATTACTGTTGCTATTCAGGATTTTTTGGGGTTCCACATAAATTTTTGAAATATTCTAGATCTGTGAAATATGCCATTAGAATTTTAATAGGAATTGTATTGAATCCATAGATTGCTTTGGGTAGGTAGTATGGACATTTTAATGATGTTAATTTTTCCTATATACGAGTACAGTATATGCTTCCACTTATTTGTATCTTCTTCAATTTCCTTCTTTAGTTTCTTACTCATTTTCAAGTACAGGTCTTTATATTCTTGGTTAAATTTATTCCTAGGTATTTTATTCTTTTTTTAAATGATTTTTTAAAGGATTTTATTTTATTTATTTTTAGAGAGAGAGGGAAAGGGAGGAGGAAAGAGAAGGAGAGAAACATCAATGTGTGGTTGCCTCTTGTGCTCCCCCTATGGAGATCTGGCCTGCAATCCAGGCATGTGCCAATCAGGAATTCCAATCAGGAACCAACAGCCCTTTGGTTCACAGGCTGGAACTCAGTCCACTGAGCCACACCAGCCAAGGCTATTCCTAAGTATTTTATTATTTTTGCTGCAATTGTAAATGGGACTGTTTTCTTAGTTTCCCTTTTTGATAGTTCATTATTGATATAAATCCAGCTGATTTCTGAATATTAATTTTTTATCCTCCTACTTTACTGAATTCATTTATCAATTCTGATAGTTTTTTGGAGGAGTCTTTCAGGTTCTCTATATATACTATCATACCATCTGCAAATAATGACAATTATACTTCTTCCTTTACAATTTGAATGCTTTTTATTTCTTCTTTAATTATTGTGGCTACTTTCAGTACTGTGTTCTGTACTGTGTTGAGGAAAAGAGGCAGAAGTGGGCATCCCTATCTTTTTCCCAATCTTAAGAAGAATGCTTGTAGTTTTTGCCCATTGAGTAGGAGATGTTGGCTGTAGTTTTGTCTATAAATGACCTTTATTATATTAGGTATGTTACCACTATTCTCACTTTGCTGGAAGTTTTTATCATAAATGGTGCTGAATTTTATCAAATGCTTTTTCTAATCTATTGATAGGACCATGTTTTTGTCCTTCATTTTGTTTACGTAGTATATCACATTTATGGATTTGTGGCATTATACCAACGTTGCATCCCCAGAATAAATCCCACTTGATCTTGGCGTATGACCTTTCTAATGTTTTTTTTTGGACCTGGTTTGCTAATATTTCATTGAGGGTTTTAGCATCTGACATTTATTTTCCTTTGTTGTGTCTTTATCTGGTTTTGGAATTAGGATAATGGTGGCCTCATAAAATGAGTTTAGGGGAAAAATGAATTTTGGAGTCTTCCCCTCTCTTGACTTATTTGGAATAGTTTGAGAAGGATTGGTGTTAATTCTTCTTTGAATATTTGGTAAAATTCACCTGTGAAGCTATTTGGTCCAGGGCTTTATTTGTTGGGAGGTTTTTGATTACTGCTTTAATTTTACTAATTGTGATCTTTCTATTCAGATTCTCTGATTCTTTCTACATCAGCTTTGGAAGTTTGTATGTTTCTAGGAATTTATCCATGTTTTCCAGATTATCCAATTTGTTGGCATATAGTTGTTTGCAATATTTTCTTATAATCTTTTGTATTTGTTTTGTCCATTATTCTCCTTTTTCATTTCTGCTTTCATTTATTTGGATCCTATTTCTTTCTTTCTCTCTCTTTTTTCTTTTTATCCTTATTAGAGGACACTGTTTTTATTGCATTTAGAAAAAGAGACAGGGAGAGAGAAACATTGATGCAAGAGAGATGCATTTATTGGCTGCCTCCTGTACACACCCCAACCAGGGATCGGCACCCATCCCAGGGATCTTCCGTGTCTGGAATGGGGGTCGTATGCACCGGGACCAAGTACTGAACCCACAACTTAGGTATGTGCCCTGAGCTGGAATCTAACTCTCAAACTTTCAGTCACAGGATGATGCTCAACCAATTGAGCCACACCAGTCACGGTTGTCATTGTCTTTTTTTTTTTTTGGATGAGTGTGGTTAAAGGTTTGTCAATCTTTATCTTTTCAAAGAACCAGCTCTTGCTTTCATCGATCTTTGTATTGTTTTTTTAGACTGTGTCATTTGTTTTTTCACTTATCATTACTGTCTCTCTTCTACTCACTTTATGTTTTTTTGTTCTTTTTCAAGTTCCTTTAAGGGTGAAGAGAGATTGTTTAGTTGAGATTATTCTTATTTCTTGGGGTAGGCCTGTGGTACTATGAATTTCCTTCTTAGGACTGCATTTGCTGTATTCCATAGATTTGGGTTTGTTATATTCTTATTTTCATTTATTTCAAGGTCTTTTGATTTCTTTATCTCTTGGTTAACCAATTTATTATTTAGTAATGTGTTATTTAGTCTCCATATCTTTGTGTGTTACTCAGTTTGTGTGTGTATGATTGATTTCTAGTTTTATAACATTTTGGTCAGAGAAGATGCTTGATAATGAGTTCAGTCTTCTTAAATTATTGAGACTTGTTTTGTGTCCTAACACAGTTTACCCTAGAGAATATTCCATGTGCACTTGAAAAGAATGTATATTCTGTTGCTGGGGTGAAATGCTCTGAAGATATCAGTTAAAATCCATCTGATATAGTGTGTCATTTAAGACTACTGTTTTTTTGTTGTTGAATTTTTGTTTGTAAGATATATCCATTGATGTCAGTGGGGTTTTAAAATCCCCTTCTGTGATTGCATTATTGTCTCTTTCCCCTTTATATCCATCAAGATTTGCTTTACAGATATAGGTACCTCTGTACCTCTATAGGTACATAAATATTTACAAGGGTTATATTCTCTTGTTGGGTTGATTGATCCTTTATCATTATGTACTGTCCTTCTTTTTCTCTTACTATAGCCTTTGTTTTAGAGTCTGTTTTGTCAGAAATAAGCTTGTTGTCATATCTTTTATTTCATTTTTCATTTGACCCGAATACCTCTTTCCATCCCTTTACTTGTTAGTCTGTGCCCCATCCTCCCAACTTCACCAGAGGCTCTTTCAGAGACTGAGCCTAACAGGCAGTCAGCAGGTGGAGACAGGCAAAGGCAAATCTAGGGTGCCTTGGTACTTTTTGCTGATTTGCCTCTGGGCATTATGCTTGTAAAAGCCTGTCTTGTTACACAGCTTGATCCTTGTTGCGCTCACCCAACCCCAGTGAGGCAGCCTCATGCCGTGGGTCGTATGTAGCTCCAAACAGGTTGCCGAGGGCCAGGTGCAGACAGCATCTTTCTTTGACTTGCACTAGAGTCCCTCCTGAGAGGCTGCGGACCAACACAAACAGTGGCCAGCTTCAGACACCGTCAGAGCAGGATCCAGCAAGTTTCACAAACAGCATATCCAAAGGGAGAGCTCAGCAGGCACCACACTCTTCTGAAGCGAATTCTGCTTTGTGTGGTCACTTCCTGCACAGCAGCTCGCATGCAGTAGTCATTGCAGAGCCTCACAGTCAGCCAGCCTGAGGATTGATCCTATGCACAGATGGGCCAGTATCAATCCAGAGTCAATTGTCGCACTGCCCATTTTGGCTCACTTGGTTGGAGCATTATCTTGTAACCAAAAGTCTGTGGGTTTAATTCACAGTCAGGGCACATGCCTGGGTTGAGAGTCTAGGTGCGTATGATCCCCAGTCTGTGTGTATACAGGAGCCAACTGATTGATGTTTCTTATTTTAATAATTCTGTCTCTTTTACTTGCCCTTCCCCTCTCTCTAAAAGTAATGCAAAAATGTCCTCAGGTGAGGTTAAAAAAAGATAGATAATTACAAAAGGAGGAACCACATAAACCAAGCATGGGACATTTCTAGAGCACCGATATCAGGTGATCAAGGAGACTGTGCCACTGGGTCCTACAGCACCCTACTATATAAGACACACACAGACTGGAGTCAAAGCAAAACTCTCTAATACAGGGTTGGCCAAAAAGTTGGTGTGGTTTTTTCCATAAAATAAAAGACACATTTTCCACCAGTAATTTTATTGATTTAGATATTTTTTTAGTGTGTTGCATATCTCCTGCATGGTATAATGTTGATTGCTCTCAGTTAATGTCTCAATTTGATCGCTATCAACTTCAACTGGTCTACCTGACCATGGAGCATCATCCAGTGAGAAATCTCCAGCATGAAACTTCATAAACCACTTTTGACATGTTTGATCAGTTACAGCACCTTTTCCATACAGTGCTTGAATCTTTTAACGTGTTTCCATTGCATTTTTACCTTTCTTAAAATAAAAAAGCATAATATGCCAAAAATGTCACCTATTTTTTCCATCTTCAGTATTAAAATGGCTACACAAAAATTCACCAGTTTCGATAAGTTTATTTTAAGGCACACTAATATGACATCTCTTATAATGCAGTCTAACAAAATTGTTTCAAATGATGTTAAAGATGTCTAAGCACTACTAGAGCCATCTTACAGGGGAAAAAGACAAACATTTTTGGCCAACCCAGTATATAGAAAGAGTCACAAAGAGGCAGCCAAAATGGAGAGACAAAGAGACAGGCACCAAATAAAAAAAAAACAGGAGAACTCTTCTGAAAAAGAGCTAAATGAAATGGAGGCATGCAATTTATCAGATACAGAGTTCAAAACAATGGTCACAAGAATGCTTGAGGAACTTAGTGAGAACTACAACAGCAGGAAAAAGGACATAGAAACCATGGAAAAGTACCAATTGGAAATGAATATATCTGGCATCAAGAATACACTGGCAGGAATAAAAGGTAGGTTGGATGAGGAAGAAGATCAAACCAGTGATTTGGAAGATAAATTAGAAAAAACACCCAAACAGAGCAGAAAAAAGAAAAAAGAATTAAAATGAATGAGGATAGTTTATGAGAACTTTGGGAGAACATGTAGTGTAACAATATCCGTATCATAGGGGTTCCAGAAGGAGAAGAGAGAGCAAGGGATCAATAACTTATTTGAAGAAATAATGATGAAAACTTTCCTAACCTGGTGAACTACAAAGACATAAAAGTCCAAGAAGCACAGAGAGTCCCAAACAAGATGGACCCAAAGAGTCCCATGCCAAGACACATAGTAATTAGAATATCAGCATTTAAAGATAAGGAGAGAATCTTAAAAAATGCAAGAGAAAAAATAATTTACCTACAAGGGAGGTCCCATAGGACTGTCAGCTCATTCTCCACAAAAACATTTCAGGCCAGAAGACGTTGGCATGAAATATTCAAAATGACATAACTCAAAGACCTACAACCAAGTCTACTTCATCCAGCAAGGCTGGGAATTAACCAGTGATCTTCCACTTTGCAGGAATACACCCAAGTAACTGAGCCACACCTGTCAAGGAGGTTGAAGAATACTTCTAAGAAGTAACTTCCATTGGAAAATATATGATGGGGGTTTACATTTACATATATGGTCATTCCTCAAATGTTCGCACTGATAGTGCATTGATAGGTTCTTTCTTGTTTTTATGCTTTAGGGACCATCTCAAGAAGTAAGGAGATGATGGGTGATAATTGTAACTAATTAGTGTTTTGTATGTACCTTATTTTACTTTTCAGTATATCATTGCTCTGTACCATGCTGATAATTTGTTCATCCAGTTTTACAAGTAGAATTATTTAAATTTTTGTATTTAAAATTTGATCTTTGTGCACTAATTGCTGTGCCTCCATGGGTTGGACATCATATCCTGCAAACTGAAAGGTCACTGGTTCCATTTCCCCATCAGGGCACGCGCCTGGGTTTTTGGCCAGGTCCCAGTTGGGGATGTGCGAGAAACAACATATTGATGTTTCTCTCTCATGTTAATGTTTCTCTCCCTCTCTTTCTCCCTCCCTTCCCCTCTCTCTAAAAAACAAATAAATAAAATATTTTAAAAAATAAAATGAAATTTTATCTTTATGGTCCTTTATAAGGAAGTTTTTTGGTCCCTGGTTATAATTTTAAGTAATGTGTTGTTAACTGGTAATTAAAGAAAAATATTATAGACATTTTTGAGAATTGAATAACACTTTAAACTTGAACCCAATTTTTCAACTAATGAAGGATTTTTCTCATTTAATTTTTTAATATTGCAGAAATAATAGTCACTTTAGAAAAATTGTAATGTATGAATCAGTGAAAGAAAGGATTCGAAATATATAATTTACTTGTTCAGATATGCCCACTGTTATCAAATGTTTGATATTCCAGAACTTTTGTTACCTTGTGTATATAGACAAAGAGAAAGTAGAAGAAGGGAAGAAGTGAAACAGATGTATTTAGTTTTATTTTATCTTTTTAATGGAATCAAAATATACATGCTGTTACATAACCTTTATTCACTTACTACATCATGAATATATTTTTATGTCAATGCATACATATTAACATAATTTTTAACTACAGAATGGAGTTCTACTAAATCGAAGAACCATATTTGATCAATCCACTATTGTTATTCACGGTTTTTCTTTAATGACAGGGATCTCTTAATAGCTGAATACTTCTTTTATAATGTAGGTGTAAAACTTAATTGTAGCTCTGGCTGAGTGGCTTAGTTGGTTGGAGCATCATCCCATACACCAAAAAAGTTGTGGGTTCGATCCCCCATCGGGGCACATACCTATGTTGCGTGTTTGATCCTCTCGTTGGGGTGTGTGTATGGGAGACAACCGACTGATGTTTTTCACATCGATGTTTCTTTACTCCCCTCCTCCTTTCTCTCTCCCCCTGCCCTCCTCTTTCCCTCTCTTCCTGCCCTCTTCTTCCTCCTCTCTTTCCCTCTCTCTAAAATCAATAAATGCATCTTCAGGTGAGGATTAAAAAAAACCTTTAATATTATCATAAATTGATAATAATTTCAGGAAAGTATTAATTTAACAAAATAAAAGATGTTAAAATACTGAGAACCACTTCATTTAAAGTTAAAATCACTAACATTAGATTATGATATTCTCTCTATCTTTCTCACATATGTGAATACAGGGTGGGGCAAAAGTAGGTTTGTAGTTCATGTGGAAAATAATGTAATTAATAAATAATAATACAAGAATAAAATGTTTCCTCAACTGTAAACCTACTTTTGCTCAATACTTCATACATATATATTTATTATTATGTATTTTATCTCTATGTATATAGATACGAGTTTAGTATATAGGCACGTGAATAGTTACCAGAGCCACAATTACTGAGGCAGACATTGTGCTAAGTTACTTTATGTTCTCACTTGATACTCCTAATAATCCAAAGAAATAAAAACTACTACTATCTCCTTTTATTTAGGTGATGAGACTGACGCTTAAAGAGAAGCAACATGTTCAAGGTTGCACAGTCATTAAATAAGAGACCTTGTTACCCAAACTGGTGTCTGTCACTATCTTGTAGCTAAATATATGCCTACTGTTTCTATCTGCTGGAGGATCTGTTCATTAGAGGTGGTCTGAAATAATTTTCTCTCTGGTAAAATTCAGCATTACCCATTTTTTTCCTTGAGTCCTCTAATGCTTCCCCTTGTCTTTAAAATGCATTGTGTTTTAAAAACTCTTAATGGACAAACCTTGTTTTTATTCTACATATTTTTCATAGGTGTTAGATTGGATAACTCTCTAGTTGAAAATGGAATAAAAATTTAACATACTCTGAGTTATGCAATCATTAAGTTTGGATTTTGAATAATGTTCATAATGAGTTCTAATACTAAATTTGAAGGAATATATGAAGAAAATTTTTAAAGTTCATTGGAATGGACATTTTTACACAATCCTATATGATCAGGTATTCTTATTTTCTGGAGGATATCAAAGCTAAATGTACATATCTGTACTCCTTGTTTTATTCATTATACATCATTGTTCATTCACCTAGAGAATTCAGTATGCTAACTCAAAGATAGATTTGGCCCTGCTCAAACTAATATGATAATAGTATTTTTATTGTAATAGATTTCTGTCTTCAGGCCAACTATAATTCAAGGAGCAAATAGCTTTAGGTAAAGGGACTACATGAACCTAGTTACCTAAAATCTGCATAGTGAAAATGAGTTATCCTTTTAAAAAATAAATTTAGTAAATTACACTATCTCACAGTATCATCCCTCAGGATAATATACTTTTAGATGCAGAACAGATTCCTATTTTATCAGGAATCAGACATTTTTAAATTGGCTAAAATGAAGACTTTAGCGTTTGTAGGTAAAACATCTGTTTTAGAAGTGATCATGGTTTGTTTTGTATCCAAAAACACTTCCCAAAGTCTATATATTATACAGCATAGAGTTGACATTACTTTTTCCTGGGGTCTTAACCTGTATACCAACCCAAGGGACTGGTCGAGTGATTAAGTTAAATTATTTTAGATTTAACAGATCACATATCACTTTGCCTCTTTAGAAGGCATGTGATTTAGTTGTATTAAAACTGAATAAAATGGCCCTCAATTGCCCCTGAATATACATCATTACTTCCCATGATAGGCTCTTGTATTGTGAAAGTATCAGATTTATTTATTAACTCAGAAGTTTTACCATTCCAAATTCTCATCTCCAAGAAAAGTTGAATCAGTTTGATCTGAATGATGGTAATAAGTCCTTTCACTGGTAGTAAATGTTTATGTTTGTTTTCTGTAAGCTTTTTAAACCACAATGATTTGACTGAAAAATATAAATTTCTCTTTTATTTTGTTAATGTTCTGGACTACACATATGCAGCTCTAGAGTTAATCTTTTTAACAAAAATGACATAAGAAATGAAGTGATAGATGGGTGGATACTCCATCCAGGTTTCTGAAAACCTGACATTAGGCCTTTCCCGTCATAGAACTGTTCAAGAATCCTCACAACTATTTTAGTCTCTTAGTAGTTGATTAATCGAAATAGCCTGCACTCCTCAGAAATGTGAGATTCCCACTATGATGATTTTTATTACTATGTGACAAGAAGATAGATCAAATCAACACATCTACTGTGATGATGAAGTCAGTTTAGAAGAGAAAAAGGTTACTTATCTTGATTTTAGATTTTCTAGTTTTTTTTTGTGGGGGGTGAGGAATGGGGTGTAGGTAAGCTAGATTGACTTTTTCTCCTGATCTACAAATAAAACTCTTTGAGTAAATGGGAAGGCACATTGCTAGCATTGGTGGTTTTGAAGTTAATGAGAAAATTCAGTGTTGTAATTATTTTTCATGAATCATAAAAAACTGTGTAAATTATTTTCGTATTCCTCCTCTTTTCTTGCTCTTAAATTTGAAAACATTAGCTCATGTAAACAAATGCCCATTAGTATAGGATAATTGAAAACCTACAGGAGATTCTTAAAACGTCATACTGTGTAGCCATTAAAAATAACAGATGTGGGCAGTATTACTGTAAGCAAAACATTGAAGATATTGAGACAGCCCAAGTGTCCATTGATGGATGGGTAGATAAAGAAAATGTGGCATATGCACATTTACATATAATGAAATATTATTCAGCCATTAAAAAGAAAGAAATCTTGCCATTTACAGCAATATGCTAAGTCAGACAGAGACACGTACTATATGATCTCACTTATATGTGTACTATAAAACACCAGACTCATAGGTACAGAGAACAGATTGGTGGTTGCCAGAAGCAGCAAAGGGTGGGAGTGGAGCAGTAAATGGGTGAAGGTGTTCAAAAGATATAAAATTCAGGTATAAGATAAATAACTTCTGGGGACATAAAATGCAGCATAGTGACTGCAGCTAATAATACTGCATTGTATATTTGGGTATTGTTAGGAGAGTAAATCTTAGAAGTTCTCATAAGGAGAAAATAACTATGCATGAAGATTAATGTTAAGTAAACTTACTGCAGTAGCCATTTTGCAACATGCATATATCAAATAATATATAGAAGTAATAATTTATTAATAGTTATTGAACATTTGCAGTTAATGTTCCAAGTACTACTCTAAGCAGTTAGGAAGGAATATCTCATTGTGTCCTCATAACAATCCCATGAGACTGGTACCGTTTTATCACCATTTTAAAGATGATTTACCTTAAACAAAGACATTTGTTCAAGATCACATGGCTATTAAGAAGAAAAGCTAGGCTATGGCCCTGACCTGTGTGGCTCAGTTGGCTGGGCATCGTCCTGCAAAGTGAAAGGTCACCAGTTTGATTCTAGGACAGGGCACATGCCTGGGTTGTGAGTTTGGTTCCTGGTCAGGGCGCATGTGAGAGGCAACCAACCAATCAGTGTTTCTCACCTCAATGTTTCTCTCCCTCTTTTGCTTCCTCCCTTCCCCTGTCTCTAAAAAAAAAAAAAAAAAAAAAATTAAATTTTAATTTTAAAAAAGAACAGCTAGATATATACCCACAAGTTTGATTGTAGAGCTAGTGCTACTAACTACTATGTTATATAGATCTATGTTGCTGGTAGGGAAATGTGTAATATTTATAAAACAACAGGTAAAATAGCATGCAATATATAGTATGATTCTATCTGCATAAACATGTTGACTCTGGTTATTTTTGGCATTCAAGATATCAGGTAATTTCTTTTCCTTCTATGAATATTTTACAGTGAATATTTATGATTTGTCTCATCAGAAAAAGTAAATAAAGCTTTTCTATTTTGGAAACAGTAAATAAATCACTGCCCAGAATAGTCTCTCCTCCACTTCCCTCAGTTTATTTCTTCCCTCCCCCTTCAATCTTGGTGCTTTAACTTCTACAAAGCAGCAGTAACATTGCTTAGTCTGCTGCCCTTCATCAAGTCTCTCAGTGTTAGGACATTTTATATTTGTAATTTATGTGTATCCTTTTGTTTTGTAAAATTATGTGTAATTTTTTTCTTTTGGATGATTTCTCTTTTGTAAATCTCTGTAGTGGTTACCTTGGTATTCATTGGACTTCCAGTAAGTATTGATGAAGAGGACAAAAGCAAACTCAAATGTGAGCTTTCTGGTTAAACAGTTTCATAGGTATACTATTTGCATTTAAAAAGAGTAGTGGGTATAACCGGTAAATAATAGACCTCAATGGAACAGAATTTTTTACATGGGGATATGGTACTAGTGACTTGGAAATTATCATAAATGTCTAGAGGAATGCTGACTTCCCCCAGACTCTGTCATAATTATACAAGGGTGTTGGGAGAATAAAGACTTCCTTCTCCGGAGAGGGAGACCAGCAAATGGTGTCCTCTGGGTTTCTGTTAGGCAAATAGGTCTCTAGAGGGAGCATTTTGTGAAGATGATGTGACATAGGGGATTGTCAATTGTTAATTAGTAATTATAGTAGCAGTAATAGAGGTGCAGTAGAAAAGTGCACTGCGAAGGGATTATTGGAAGGATGCTCAGGGAAGAAGCAGCCCAGAGTGGAAGGGGGCAATGAATGTAGTCTGTAAACGGCTCTAGCGCAGGGGTTTATATGTCAAGGAGCAGAGAAACATGTCAGAGCAATATGGTATACTGGCATAAACCGGATTTAGTCAGATTTGTTTCTTTGGGTTTCTGTTTTGTTTTGTTTTTGTTTTTGGTGATGGTGGATTTTGTTTTGTTTCACTTTGTGATTACAAGTAAAGGTAAAAAACTGATTTACTCTATCAGAAATCATAATAGTAGTCTAGAAACCTGTCCATTATATCTTTCTTTCTTTTTTTAATCTGATCTTTATCCCGTTACCCTTCTTTCCTAAAGCAGATGACTAGGGTAAGATGACATGGAAAAAAACTAAGGGGGGTGGAAAGGGGAGGGAGGGGGGAGCACTGGGGGGTGGTATAGGATGGGAGTAAAAGACAGAAAACTATACTGAAAAACAATTAAAATAAAAAAAATAAAAAATAAAGATGACTAGGGTAAGAGAAATGTAACTTGTCCTGAAAGGGTTGTAACATTATCTATTAGAACTTTTTTTCTCATCTGCAATTATTTCTGTATATGTAAAAAACAAGAACTTAGTTTAAAAACACTGTGATCATACTTTAAAAAATTAGAAATATTTCTTTATTATTATCATGCAGTTTTCAGATTTTTCCACTTTATTTTGTTTGGCTTTTACTTTAAAGATTTTATTTATTTTTAGAGAGAGGGGAAGGGAGAGGGAGAGAATTATCAATGTATGATTGCCCTTCGAGTGCCCCCTAGTGGGGCACCTGGCCCACAACCCAGGCATGTGCCCTGACTGGGAATCTAACAGGCGACCCCTTGCTTTGCAGTCCGGCTGGCTCTCAATCTACTGAGGCACACCAGCCAGGGGCTTTGTATTCTTCAAGATTGTACTTATTTATTTTAGAGGGAGGGGAAGGTAGGGAGAGAGAGAAAGGGACAGAAACATTAATCGGTTGCCTCTAGCACACACCCCAAGCCAGGAACCAGGCCCGCAACCCTGATGTCTATGTATCCTGCCTAGGAACCAAACTGGCAACACTTTGCCAGAGACCACACTCAACCAACTGATCTACACTGGCCAGGGCATGTTTAGCTTTCTGTGGGATTTGTCTTTTGTTTATTTTACAGTTGTCTGTTTTAATCAGGATCTAAATCAGTCCATACATTGCAATTGGTTGACGTATCTCTTAAGTGTTTCTGAATCGAAAAATTTTCACTCTCAGGACTAGTAATTGATTAGACTTACTTTTATATGTATAATTTAACTCCAGAGATTTCAGAAAATAGCAATATATAAGAATTAAATATGTGAGAAAGTATTTATTTAGTTTTTTTTTAGTCCCCCACATGAATGTATGAATGATCTAAAATGGTTTGCAAGAACTCAGGAGCCACTAGTAATCAGCCAACTTATTCAATTGTAAATAACATCTGTATAGTTGTTTTCTTAAGTTGCTATGCACGTATTGTCTTAGAAACTGAATATTATCCTGATTAATCAATCCTGGTTAGGAAAACAGGTCACAAAAATGAAATGACTGGTAATTTACCATAGATCACTTTTAGGAACTAATTGAAAATTCAGAGCATTTAAAATTTTTTTAGCAGAATAGTAAAGATGTTTTTGTCTTTCTACTACAGTCAGGTGTGAGTTTTCAAATAGATTACAAGTAGCCTGATGATGAAAATATGATTGGTATCGGTCAGGATGATAGGCTATATTATAAGGTAGTGAGAAACAACCACAAAATCTCAGTGGTTTAAAACAACAAATGTTTATTCCTTGTTCTTCTTGCATGTCTGTCATGGTTAGAGGTACCTCTGCTCTTAATAGTCACTTAGGGAACTTCTGGAGTGGCCCCAGAAGTTCATTCATTCAATCTTGCTGGGGGAAAAAAAAGAGCCCAGGAATGTATTACATCTGCAATTAAATGTTCTAGCTCAGAAATCATACATCCAATCACAAGGAGCTGGGAAGTTAGTCTTCTATGTGCCTTAGAGAAAGGAATGAGCTATTGGTAAGCAGTACAAATAACTAACACTTTATATAATGAGTCTGTTACTGGACTGCTAACCGATCTGTTCATTTATTTATTCACTTACTCATTTATTCATCTAATACTTATTGAATGGCTGCCATGTACAAGTTATTTTACTAGAGCATGAAAATACTAAAGTGTATAAAACATGTTCCATTCCTTCTCTCTAGGTTCTCAGACTCTAGTAGAGACGAGAGGCAAGTAATTCTATATTAGGGCTCAAAAATATCACCCATAAGTCATATCTGGCTTGCAGCCTGTTTTTATAAGGACATTAAACTAAAAATGCCTTATATTTTTAAAAGGTTGCCAAGACAAATGAACAAAGAAGGAATATGTAGAACAGAGACTGTAAGTGGCCTGTGCAGCCTAAAATAATACTATCTGGCCCTTTGTAATAAGAATCTTTGCTAACCTTTGATCCGTAACATCTGTCTTTAAGTTTGAAGCTCCTCAAATGAGTCACTATCTTACAGTGGTATCCAACCCACAGTCCACATACAGCCCAGGACAGCTGTGAATGCAGTCCAACACAAAACCCACAAAACCATAAATTTACTTAAAACCTTTTTTTTTTTTTTGCTCTCCAGTTTGTTTTCATTAGTGTCTGTGTATTTAATGTGTGGCCCAGGACAACTCTTCTTCTAGTGTGTCCCAGAGACACCAAGATTCACCAAAAGGTTGGACACCCCTGGATTGTCAGAAAATGACACACAGTTAGTTACCTTGTAAGCTTGTGGATGTCACTTAATAATACACCTTTGTTTTACCTGATAATATATTTCTATGGAAATATATGTATTTTTTTCCTGTGTTGTTGGAATGGTGATTTTATTGGCATCTTGAGTGCTCTTGTTACTGGACATTGGAGATATGGGTCCCTGTTCAATTTGATGCATATTTAGGTAGCCACAAAATGATCAGACCCCTATAATGTGTATATGCAGATACTAAGTAATTATTTGTTTGGGAAAAGCAAGTAAAGTAATCATGAGGATGTCTACTTCCTCAGAGAAATAAGACCTAAACTTTCCAGACTTTAGAAATCAAAGTCAGGGAACAGAGTACACATAAAAGTTTTTTTTCTTTAATTTTCTGGACTATGGACTGGGCTATGCTGTTAAGGGTTATAATTTTAGATATTTCTTAAACTGAGTAAGAGTCTGTGGTTCAAAGAATATATGCTAAGTCCCTGATATGAATGAGGCACTTGAGATGCAAGGACAAATGAGAATCACTCCTTGCACTCAAGTTCAAAATGAAGAAAGTATTCTGATTCAGGTTGAGAGGAACAGGATTGTATAAAGCAAATCTGGTTTATTTTAAAGCAATTTTGGACGAAAAGCATCCAAAATATGTAACTTTAAAGCATCAGAAGAGGAAAAATGCCTTGAGGTTATGCTTCATACAGTCTAGTATTGACCATCAGAAGTCAATTGAGTTATATCTCTGCTTTTATTTGCATGTTAGGTCATAGAACTATCAGTGCCAAAAATCCCTGTTTAACAACAGTTGGTAGAATTCTAGTTTTGTTTCAAGGTCAGCTTCTACCCTGTTGAGTTGTTTATAGGAACCACATTTGTATAGATTTGTGGAATATCCATTTTCAGATCGGGTGCTTCAGAGCTTACACCCTTAAACATAACTATTAACTACTTTATAAGTGACTGGAGTTAGCTTTCTTAACCTTGTTTAAGCACATTTTTCCAAGTGATTCCTAAGATTCTTTCTAGTTTTATGATGTTGTGACTGGAAGACAGAGATGGCTCAGGTCTCTGATTCCAGTAACTCCAATCAGATTCTGAACTAGTATGCTGAGTAGTCTGTGTGTCCAGTGGGTGCTTATTTATGTGTATACCCAGTTGGCTCTGAATTTCACCAGCCTTCTGTTTGTTTGAGGACTAGCAGATTGCTCTAAATATACTGAATGTGCCAGTGTTTACTATCAATTATGTATGATTCATTCTCATGTCTATTGACTAGTGCTCTGTGTGATTCTGAGATTATTATTTAAAATTGCCTTTTTCTTATGTAGTTACTACAAATGTACCATCACATAATAAGGTTGCATGACTGACTGCCCTTTCTTTGACACCTAAAATAGTCCAGTGTAAGTATGTATTATCCATTGATACTTCTTTTAAAACACATTCTCAGACCTTTTCAAATTGCTTTTTTTTCTACATTACAATTTGACCTTTTTGTTAATAATTTTGAGCTTCTTTTGGTCATTGCTAATTGCACATATAATTTTACAAAACTGGGTATCATAGCTATAATTTGGAATTATCCAAAAATCCCTGTTTTGTTGGAAAATTAATATAAAAGAATAAGTGTTAATTATTTTATCAGAATATTTTATTAACTTAAAATATTTTATCATCAAAATATTTCATGTATGAAGATGAATCTACATAGACTAGGACAATTAACTCCCATACCTAACCTTCTAAGACATGTTTATAGAAAAATAATATTTAATATTGTTGGCTCTTCTCTCTCATCTATTCTTGACATACAGCTTTTCTGTCATGTTCAGTAATCTACTGAATTATATGTCTAGGTCAACATAATTAAAGTTTTTAAACAAAATTAAATGATAAAGTAATTGAAATTATTTATTGCCACTACACTAGTTCTAATTTATAAAATGTTGAGCTGGAATCTTAGCAGAATTCTGAATAGGTTAGCTCTATCTTCCAATCTCAAAACCACTGCCTTTGTATTTTGAGTACTGGGCTTTGCCTAGCCTCATTCACTCTATCTTAGATCAGTGATTTTCAAATGTTTTAGAGGTGAGAGTAGTGTTGGCATCAACAACAGCTACTGTGGATATTGTTGTAGTTGGAGAAGCAAAGTCAGTTTTGATAATACAAACTAAAGAAAGTGAAGTTTCAGAGAGTCTTCTTGATTAGTGGGTGATTACAAAAATACACCCTTTTCTATGTGCCTGAAATTCTCAAGTCAGAGAGATGATCCCAGCCCATTCACTGTAGCCCCATCACAGTTACAGTTGTGATCACTCTCCTTCCTATTAAAACTTGCCTTTGCCCATTTTCATTAGTGTCCAGGTCTCTGAAGCTAGTTAATTTAATAAACCATGTTGTCATGTTAATAAATACTGATTTATCTTTAACAAGTCTTTGGAATTATTAAAGCAAAATTGGAACAGAAAAAACTTAATTTAATGTGTAAAGGAAGTTTGGAATCAAGGTGAAGTTGGGATCTGGAGGCATAAAACTAGGAGCAGGTGATTAATCTTCCCTCAGTTATAGCAGACAGGGTATCCCTGTACTACATTTATGAGTAGGTTGTGGTTAGCTGGGGCAGTTATGTCTTGTAATGCGAGAGAGGTATTAAAATTGTAAACTTTCAATAAAATCACTGTATATGGAAATTCAATATATCCTCTGTTTAGGGCATATCTTCTACAGAAAGCAAGTTTTAAATAACTTCAAAAAATGATTCAGGAATGTTGGGTCATAGGAGAAGCAAAAGTTTAATTTAGATTAATGTTATTTTCTTTAATAAGTTTGATAAACTTTTATATGCTTAAAACCTGATACTTTACTAGTTGCACATAAATGTTTATTATTGAAAAAAATGACCTAATTAATTTTCCCATTTTTATTCAGTAGCAAATTTGAAGTAGAAATTTGTGGTAATGTAACTATAACATTTTGCCGTATATAACAATGGGGTTTTTTTGTTTGTTTTTTAAACTATCTAGCATCAGATATGGAACCTAATATTGTTCAGGCTTAAAACATTTAGTATTGATCCTCAGTGTAAAAGATAGGCTTAAAATAGTATTGCTACTCTCATTCTTAAAGTTTTTAAATGATCTATGAGAAAGATAAATACATATGTGACTCCTTTGCTAATTTGTGGATCTGAATTTAAAAGTAAATAAAAATTAAGAAGTAATGAAAATGTTTAAAATAAAACAAATGTTCAAAAATATTACAAATTATGATTGCAGCTATGTAAAAACACAACTATTTAAACATTAAAGATATTAGAAGGTGAGGTATCAAAACACTTAACGGTTATATTAAGGTGCTAAGACTAAGGCCTTTATTTTTCTAGATTCCAATATTTCTATACTATAGTTATTACTTTTATGATGGGAAGAATAAAATAAGTATGTTTTTACAAAATGTAATAAAGATTAAATATAGAAACATGTTTGCTGCTTCTAATTATAGCAAATTCAAAGGCACTTATATTAACTATAAGGATAATTCATGTACCAAAAATACTGTTTTTTCTTTAGAGTATGTTTCAGTGTACCTCAGGGCTCATAGTATGAGAGTGCTAGGCAATTTTCAAAATTATTATTAAATAAGTTTAAATGTAAAGGGGTTAAGTAAATGTTAACTTGTTTTATTGTCTCCTCTAAACTTCCTCATTCCCCCAAATGCCTTGAATAAAAACTCAATAGAGTCTTATCTATCTTTTTAAATTATTGTGTCCCTTTCATTTAAAATAGTTTTGGGGACATGGTAGGAGCTTAATAAGTATATGCTGATTGAGCAAGTAAGTAACACGTGAGAGAGATGTCCTCTCTAATTCCTGATTAAGTCCTAATGAATTATGTGCAGATAGTTCCTCCATACCCTCTCCTTCTAACCTAGTTAAGTTGCAAAACCGGAGGAAAATGAAATTTGTCACAAGAGTTGAAGATGTCTTGATGTGCAGGAACCAAGCAGGAGCAACCTAGATAAGGAGTTACATCCCCAACACTCTTAGTAAAACACCTGACTCTAAGGAATAATGTAAATAAGTATGGTAAGTAGTGTGGAGAGGTGATAGGAATACCCGATAAGTCCTGGTCTGCTTACCATAATTGGACCCTGGATTACAGCAGAACCCAAGATGGCACCTGCTCAGAAAATTTTCCATATTGTTTTGTGTATGCTTTGATGACCCGATGTACCCTACTCTGGGTCTATCCCAGAATCATAGTTTTAATCCGCCTGTTTCTAACGCATAGTGCCTACTCCACTGTAACTCATGCTTTTGTGGGGGAATTCCAGATATAGAACACGAACTAAATAAAACTTCATTAACAGCTCATGTTGAAAGTGATTGAATCAGTTTAGTAAGTAAATCATTTAATCTTGCACATGGCCAATATACTCATTATTTCCTTTTATTCACATAAATGTGATTTTATGTAAATCATTTTTAGACTCGTCTAGATGTGCTTTCATTTATTCTGTAGCCTCATTCTTTTTAGTTGCTGTTTCCCTCTATGCTTCTTTCAACTTTGTGCAAATACTTCACACTTTATATGTAAAACTAGAGGCATTTCTCATACATCCTTCAGACTCTGAGAAAGCATAATTTCCTTTCTTTAGCCCCAAACATTTATAGTTTTAAGCTGAAACTGCTCTCTCCAGAACTGCTTGAATATTTTTATGATAGGATCTCTCACTCTGAGCCCTAAGTTCTGAATCTCGTCATTCATTCATTGTCTTCTCTGGTGCCCATTTTCTAGAGCAGCTGTCCATCTCCCATCTAACTTCTTCAACTTTATGTCTTTTGGTTCTGACAGGTTCTCTAAACTCCTTGGTCCTTGTTCATTTGCCCAGGAGCACCAGCATGTTATTCTGGATTGCTTTTCATCTCTAGAGGTCATATTTCCCACTATTCATCTTTTGGCCCTTTTATTTCTTCTCTGATTCATGTTAGCTCGTTCACTCAATTATTCAGTCATTCTACACATATCTGGTACACTACCGTGTATCAGAGCTGTGCTAAGGGTTAGAATAAGTGGTAAAAGAAACAAACGTGCTCCACACTTCTGTTGAGTTTTCTGTCCAGTTGAAGCATAAAACACTAACCTTAATCTCACATGTCTTCTTTCATTACTTAATTGTATCTGGCTTCAGGGAAAGAAGGTTTTTATTACACAACTCTATTACACATTTGAACCTAAAAAAACAAAATAATCTTACCTGTTTGCTGGTAGCTTTGGCACAATAGCAAGACGATTTGGCATGTTTCCAACAAAATGAATAGGTTATTTTCTGTAAAACTCTTGTTAATAATTATAGCCAATGTTTATTAGGCCTGTGCTTCTTGCTCGTTACGGTCATGATTTCCTGTGATCTTTACAACAAACTTAGGAGGAAAGAGACACAGAGAAGTTAAGTTGCTTGCTCGGAGTCATTGAGGTGCCACGTGAGAGAGTAGGGATTCAAATCCAAGTCCGTTCTGTCCTGGAACCTGAGCTGTGTTGTCTCCCGGGTTTGTTGGTTTCCATCCCCAGTGAAAGTACTTAGAAGTCAAATGTGTGAAATTTGTGTTTTCTCTTTGATCTAGTAAACTAACATTTCTGCTCTACAAAATGTTAGAGAATCTTAGTTTCAAAAATGAAGATTCAATCATATTTACAAAGCCTCTTTTTGATTGGTTAATTTTGATTATGAAAGAGAGAGTGACTTTTAAAACAATGGGGAATATTTACTGTCAAATAGAAAATATTTTCGTGAAAGAATCAATAGCATGTTAGTATTATTTATGATTTCAAATTATAAATAATTGGGAGTCAGCATTCTTTCCATGTTAAAAATTAGTTTTTTAAAATAAGGTGAAAAATCACCATACATAGTGTCCCCCTAAGTATATATATATTTTTGCTTCATAATATTCATATAACATATATCATACAAAAATGAAGAGAACCATCCCAATCAAGGCCTTATGTTCTGCCCTGCCTGTATTGAAATAGTTTCCCCTTTTTTCCATTGTTTATATTGTTTATAAGACCTAGTTTTGTGTCCTTCAAAAATTTTTACTACCAGGAGACAATTTTTTCCTAAATATAGCACACAAAAATTAAAAACATAGCACAGAAACACTATATAAAGTATCTTCTCTATTTGCAGTTTAATAGTTTGCAATTTAATCTGGTAGAACACAGATTTATGTAGTACTTAAAAGTATTGGACTTGAAGTCAAATAAGATCTCTACCTTACTTCATCATTAGTATTGTGCAAATTAACTTTTTTCATGCGTCTATGCTCATATCAAGAATACTACCAAGTCCCTGTGATAAGCCTAACTAGAAGCTGCTGCTTTACCAACAGGATTACCAAATCGTACCCAACTAGAATTTAAACTATTTCAAAAACAAGGACATAAAAATAAAAGGTTTTATATTATAATAGCCACTGAAAAAATAAAACAGGTTTGTCATATCTAAAGGAATGTCTGCTCTTATTTTCTGCCTCTTAAAATACAGGTTTTAAAATATTTAAATATTTCAGTGCAATGTTTGTTGAGTTTCAAGTTAGTATTTCAATATAAATGTTTCATCATTGTTATTTGATCTTTCAATAGAAACTTGGGCCTAGTAAGATTTTTTTTCCAGATAAAAACCTTTATCTGAGGTTTTAAAATATCTTTAAAAGATTCTCTCTTTTTTTTATGACCAAGTAATTAATCTTCAGTGTCAGAATATCATGTAGTTTTTTTTAAAGTGATTTGAGCTTACCCTATATTGGTTCATCTTTTTTTTTAAAAAAATTATCTTCACTTTAAAAAATACATTACCATGAACTCCTTGGAAGAAAGCCATATTATAAATACAGGGTATCTTGTTACTATTTATAAAATATTTTTGCTATTTCTTTTAATGACAGCTGTTTTTTCCCCCGAGGCATTTTTCTCCCATTCTTAAGCAATCTTCTTTCCTAGTCCCCATCCCCAACTGAAAATATTTGCCATCATTTTCTTTATGTATTTGGTTGAAATTTGAAACTTGTTAATGACAGCAGGTTTTTAAAGGGTTGTATGAAGTATTTTTTATTATCTTTAAATTCATTACCTTATTTCCTAATACAGCATTTTTATCTTTTTTCAAAATATTTAGCCAATGGCTTCCATTTTATTTGTTTAGGAGGTTGATGGGAGCATTTATGAAGAAGAAAAAATACAGAAGGAAGACATATTGTAAACCAATACTTTCAGAAGATTAACCATGCGTCTGTCATTCCTAATGGCACAGGATGAGGCAGGATGAGAAACCAGAGACCAAAGTTGATTTAGGCCTGTGAGAGCTAACAGATAATAAGGGTCTCATCAAACACTGAGCTTCAGGCAGAAAATTACTACTCTAGGGAGGAGAATATAACTTCTTAAATGTAGAAGGTAGAGTCTAATGTGAAGTCAGAGAAGCCCCTGAAAGCAAACCTAAATAGATTTCAGCTACTGAGATAGAAGCTGGCACAAAAGTGGTCGGTAGGAAGGAGCAAGAAGGAAATAGTAGGCAGATTGATGCAGTGATAACATCCTCTGTGCCATATAAATGTATTTGGTCCGTGTAAGAAACACAGCAGGTCATGGCCACTGAAACAAGGGCAGGGTTGAACAGCATGGGTTCATGGAGTTCTGCTGGAACAGGAGGAAACAAGGAATGGCAAGTTTTATTGGCAGCAGGTGTAAAGCAAAGTTTCACACATCATTATTATTTTTATTGTAATTACTGATTGTGGCAGAGAAGCTAATTTAAATCTAATTTTAAATAATAGCATTTTCTAACATCCAGTCCTAGAGAAACTTACTTCTCCTCCCAGTACCTTAAGCCTTTTGAAACCTTGCATGCATGCAAGGATGTTGAGAAAATGACATTTACAAATACTGATAAAAGTGTACATAGTCCATTAAAATTCTGAACTCCAAAGAATGGGGAGGTGGGGAACCCACACTTTTTTTAATAAGAAAAAATTAAGTAAAAGTATACTTAGTTTAGGTAGCAAGATCTGACTTGAACTTAACTGATGTGGTGGCAAATCCAGAGCTGAATTTATATGAAGGCTTGACAGTATATATGTATCAATTCTGAAATGCTGCTGGCCACAAGGGCTTTGAGAGAGAAGTATTTCGGCCTTTAGTAGTTTTAGTCATGTGTTCTTGGAGTAACCTATTTAATAACTGTTAACAGTGATAGACTTTATCACCCTGAAGAGACTAATACAGGCAGTTTTTAATTTGCATATTAGTTTTTACATTCAGAATCTGTTTATCATAGCAATGTTGTGATAGTATTATGTCCCTAGGTAGTAGTATGTCCCTTTAATCAATCATTATGTATTGGGTTGGCCCAATATTGTGTTAAAAACAAGTGAAAGTTAATAAGCAGATTTTTGTGGGGCTTTTAAATGGGTTCTTACAGTATTTCTAGAAGAGGTTCAAAGCTATTTGATATAATTATAACCTTGTAATCCTATGCTTTGAATAGAGCAACATTTATTGGGTGTATAAGCTTTTGTGTGTTGATTTAAAATACATACTCAATATTTGTAGGTTTATTATTATATGGGTGTATTTAAACATTAGATATAGACATATATGTGCAATGGGATCATTGGAAAGTTGAAGATACAAAAGTTGAAGATTGGGGATTCAGATACAAAAGAGTTTTCTTAAACATGTAGCATGTTTCAATCCTTCTCTCCTTGTTGTGAGCTGATGTATATACATCTGGAAGACCAGGAGAGACTGATCTGGAATGACATTTTTATAAGCACTATTTTATAGTACCCACAAAATATCAGGCAATTACTGGCTGTTGGTATATTCATTGTATTATTTAATCTTCCTAACAAATGACCATACATGATTGGTTTGGTCCCTGCTCTCTCTTCACCCTCTATTGTAATACAAATTAGGCCATTTCTGGTTCCTACTTTAGTCTGGCTCTCCTTAGTCAGGTCTCAGCTTAAATGTTAACTCCTCAGAGAAGTGTTCAACTACCACCACTGTAAAGAAATCACTCAAGTCACATGGTCACGTTTTAATTGCTTATGATACCTACTTCCATCCAGTATTTTCCTGTTTCTCTACGTGTTTGTTTACATGTTGATTGTTTTCTCTTAATAAAATGTAAGTAAGCTTCATGAGAGCAGGACTCTTACCTATTATGTTAACTGCTTTATCACCAGAACCTCTTTAAACTGGCCAAGAAATACCTGTAGGAAAAAATGTATGAATTGAGTCTAGAAAACATAACAGATGATTCTGGTTAAAAAAGACTAGGAGAAATAAGAATTTAAGGGTATTTGGACCAGTGGTTCTCACAGCCTGCTAAACTAACCTCGGCCAACAGCATCGGCAATGCCTGGGAGTTTGTTAGAAATGCAAATTCCAAGGACCTATTGAACCAGAAATTCTGGTGGTGGGGCCCTGCACTTTGTTTTAATAAATCTCCCGGTCATGATTTTGATACATAACCACTAATTCAGACATTTCTTTGCACTAGTTGTGAGAAGTATTAGTTTTGTTTTGTTGTTTGTTTATAAGCCAAATTACTAATTTAAAGTATGATTTTCTGTGCATGGTTTTGTTAGCTGGATATATATTTTTAAGATTTTATTTATTTATTTTTAGAGAAAAGGGAAGGGAGGGAGAGAAACATCAATGTGCTGTTGCCTCTTGCGTGCCCCCTACTGGGGACCTGGCCCGAAACCCAGGCATGTGCCCTGACTGGGAATTGAACCAGTGACCCTTTGATTTGTAGGCCGGTGATCAATCCACTTAGCCACATCAGCCAGGGCTGTTAGCAGGATATTCTTTAAATTTTCACATACCAAAAATTTCAAAAATGTATAGCTCTAATTGAGAGTCAATATAGCTAATTCAGTGAACTAGGGACAAAATCCTGTTTACTTTCTAATTTCAAAAGAAATTTCTTTGTTTGGAATTGTCTTAAACCAGCTTCAAAGAGTAATTAAAGTTTTCAGAAGTTGAAAACAAAACTTGATCAAAGTATATAAGCAGTCTAAGGATTAGAATAGCCTAGTATCTCTTACGGACCTTTAGAAGGAAAATTCAGTAGAGCTCTGTATTTGAAGCCTACTGTTCTAAAGTGAAGGTTCACTCAGGGACTTTAAAATATTTTTGAAATGTCACTTATATTGTATTTGTCTTCAAATATTAATTTCCACTGTCACCTTTATGTATCCTTTGAGTAGTATTAACTACATTTAGTAGTAGAGTACATAATATAAAGTAGTTTTAAAAAAGAGTCTAGAATGGCATTTGCATTGATATCTTGAGATACTCGTGTTTTTCCTATTGTGCACAATGCCAGAGCTTTATCTTTCTTCATCTAGAACAGAATACCGTGAAAGTTTTCTAAAAATCTAAACATTTTTGAAGTGGAAGAAAAATAACTTATGAAATACCTGCCACAAGCCAGATAAATACAGGGATTAGAGCTAATAGGTATAGAAGCTGCTATTCGGAGAGTGAAATAAGTGACTTGACCAGTGTCCCGTGGGCACTATGCCACAGAGACAGGATTCAAACCTAGGGGTGTCTGAATCCAAAGCCAGTGATTTTTCAGCCATTCAGTACTGCCTCACAACTCCTGTGTATGCAGTTAAAGACCAGGTGAATCATAGTAAACATCAGTGAAAGCTAGCAGGTGCAAATAACAAATGAATAAATAAAATTTGGCAAGGGTTTGCTCTTCCCTCACTAAATCTAGCCAAAAGGCTGACGTTACTCCAGCATACACCTAATCGCTTAAAAATGTTGGGTCACAATTACGACTTCAGATTAAGCAACTCTTTTTAATCATTAGGAAAATGTCATATAAATATTTATTTTGAAAATCCTAAAAAATATGAAGATACTATTTTAATAAGTATTTGAATGTGAAGAGATTTACTCTTATTGTGTTGCTTTAGGAATTGAAACTACTTTCTTATGTCATTTCTATATTAACTCTTAAACAAAATACAAAATTAATTCTATTTGCTGGGAAATCATTTATACTTGACCACCTATAATATTTTATCAGTTGTATTATGTAATCCTTTTAATATACATACAATCTGCATTTAAGTAAAAAGTGTTCTTAATTAGTGTTAAAGTGCTAAACTAATATAAAGTGTATTTTAAGGAGATATTTTTCTTTGAAGACTTCATTTCAAATGCTTAAAGTTAATTTCTTATAAAAGGTGGTAACATTTAATTATAGATTTAGCAATCACAGTGTTTTGAGAGTATGTGGTATACTATAAATACAGACTACTTACTGGTGAGTAGTACATGTCCGCATGCATACTCATTTTTAAATTAATTTCATTACAATGAGTTTGAAGGCTTTTTGATAGCTTTTGGAGTCTTCTCGATATCTTCATTAGAATTTAAAGAAAATGTTCTGAGTGAATAAACAGCGTCAGATGTTAAGTACTTGCAATGTTAAATGTTAATTGGGATCCCTGATCTATCAAGCCATTTAAAATGGTGTTATGTGTGAGAGAAGGGAAATTGAGGTACCATTTTTTTCTTAAAAGAATATGGAAAAAGTAATTGATCTCCACATGGAAGGTTAGCAACAGGGGAATAGGAGGAGGATGTGGGGGGAGAAGGTACAGAGAATAAGTAGCATAGATAGATGGTGGGGAGAAAACAGACAGGGAGTGGGCAAGAGTAGTGTGGGAAATGTAGAAGCTAAAGAACTTATGACACATGGGCATGAACTAAATGGGGGGAGTGTGTAGGGTGGAGGGGAATGAAGGGGGGAAATGGGACAACTGTAATGGCATAATCAATACAATATATTTTTTAAAAAGGAAAAGAAAAAGTAATTGACATACTGTTGAGTTAAAATAGCAGTATTACCAATTTTTAATATTCCAGGACAGATCATATAATCAGTTTAACGCTGACACTTTTCTGTTTTCTCTTTTCTTTGACATGCTCTTGACTATTTAAAAGGAAATTACACTAGTTCTCCCTTATCCGTGGAGGAAACATTCTAAGACCCCAGTGGATGGTTGAAACCATGGACAGTACCCAACCCTATGTGTACTGTTTTTCCCCCACACATACACACCTATGATAAACTTTAATTTAAAATTAGGCAATCTCACAGAAGATTTGTTCTTATCATAGACCTTAGCAAACTCAACATACAATTTTTTTTTCTTTCCTTTAAGGTAAGTACTTTCACCTTTTCAGTTAAAGGAAGCACTTCTCAGCTTCTCTTTGGCGTAGTCAGATTGCCAGTATCACTCTTCTTGTGCTTTGAGGCCATTATTAAGTAAAATAAGAATTACTTAAATGCAAGCACAGTTAGTATCATGATGGGGGGTCTGATAACCAAGAGAGCTACTAACTGCCTAACAGGTGGGTAGCACGCACAGCCTGGGTATGCTGGGTAAAGAGCTGATTCAGGTCTGAGCAGGACAGAGCAGAAGAACATGAGATTCTATTACACTACTTAGATTTTTGCACAATTTAAAACTTATGAATTGTTTATAACTGAAAGTTACCATTTAATATTTTTGGACTGTGGTCCATTATGGGTAATTGAAACCTTGGAAAATAAAACCACAGGTAAGGGTGGTACTACTGTGCAGAGAGCAGAAAAGGAAAAGGAAATTACAGAGAAGGAAAAGGAAATGCTGCAGACTATGCATAAGTTCTGGAAAATCTGGGGGGATAAGTTGCTGAAAAAAAACAAAGCTATAGAATTATAAAGTCTTATACTTATCTTAGAGCAGTAATTATCAGTTGGGACTGATTTGGTCCCTGTGGACACATTTGACAATGCTTGAAGATACTTTTGATTGTCCTTACATGAGGGGATCAGGCTGCATAGTGGTCAGGGATGCTGCTGAACATCTCAGAACATAGGACAGTGGCCAACAACAAATAATTATCCAGTCCAAAATGTCAACAGTATTAGACTGAGAAACCCTGCCTTGGAAAGAGACACCATCTCTCATTTGCTTAAGGCCCTATAGCTACCAAATGAAGTGGCCATAACTTGAATTTGGATCTCCTGACCCCAAGCCATTTGTTTTCCCTGGTCCTCATTGTTCTTAGAATCAAAACTTGAGTTATCTGCCCTGGCTGGTGTGGCTCAATTAGTTGGAACATTGTCCTGTAAACCGGAAGATTGCAGGTTAAATTCCCAGTTGGGGCACATACCTAGGTTGTCTGTTAGGTACCTGCTTGGGGCTACTACGAGAGACAACCAATCAATGTCTCTCTCACATTGATGTTTCTTTCTCTTTCTCTGTCTCTGTCTCTCTGTGTCTCCCCGCTCCTCACTCCCTTCCCTTCTTTCTGAAATGAGTGAACATGTCCTTATATAAGTATTAAAAACTATAGAAACAATAAAAATTGTGACTTATCTTTGGAGAAGTGAGTGAGGGGGAAAAGCAAAGGAATTATCAAAGTCATTGCTATATCTCTATTTTTATGTGCCCCTCAATTGTAGCATAATTAGGTTTAAATTTTGTTTATTCATTTTTCTAATTTATACAATATCTAGAAGTACCATTTGTTTTGGAATCGGTAGCTTCAATTTGTTTCTTTGTTTAAAACTTAATACAAATTATCAATGTTTATTCAGTTTAGAGCGTCTCGCAAGGCATACTGTAGGGGTATAAGAATTTTAAAACAAAAGCATAGCTTTTGGGAAAATATAATGGAAAAGAAAATGAAATGTGGGAGAAATTACTCAAAAGGTAAGTTAGAGAAAGCCACCTTGCATCCAAAATTGTTTGCAGGGAACCACCTAAGTGTTCAAGAGCAGGAAATGTTTGGATATATTACAGCATTTATATATAAAGGAATATTATGCATTCATTATAAATGATGTTTATGATGAATTTGTAGTAACAAAGGTACATCCTTATATTAAGCAAAAAAATGATATAAAATTTAATCCTCTGCTTTTAACTAAAAATTTAAAAACACACTGACAAAGTATCTGGTCTATAGTATTATAGTATTTTTAAATTCAAAGTGGTGTTACAGCATTGATTCATTCATGTAGCAGATATTTTCTCAATGCCTTGGATGTTTCGGGCACTATGCTACATTCTAGGGACAAGACAGTGAGCAAGAGACAAACAGAACTTTTCCTTAAAATGTTAACAGTCTAGTCAGGGAACATAATCAATAAAACTTGTATTAAGTAATAAAACGGTCCTGTGGGAGTTTAGAGCTGAAGTCCTGTGTTGCTATTAGTAAGGTAGGCTAGGCTAAGCTTGGTAGCAAATTAACCTAGAAATCTTCATAATTTGTCAAACAAGGAATTTGTTTTTCTCTCAAGTAATGTCCAGTTTGTATCAGGCAACCCTCTCCCATCTTGCAGAAACATGTAAGGAACAGTCCTGTAAGGTGATCACATCTTTTTTCCCTTCACATTTTACTGTCCAGAAATCAGCCTCATTCCTCTGACCTAACTGGAAGGCAAGCTAGAAAATGCAGAGGAGCTACATTTGACTACCGAGGACCAATTCCACCACTAGTCTTTACCACAGATTGAACAATTCAGGAAAAGCTCCAGAAGCTGTGGCATTTAAATTGAGACCTGAAAAATAAGAATTCATTAAATTGACCAGGAAAGATATAGAAAGATTATTTTAGGTAGAAATAATCTTGTGCCAGTGCCTAGAGGAAAGAGAAGGATCTAAGAACTGGAAGTCTGGTACTTGAACAATGAATGTGGGGGTAAGGCAGGTAGGGGTACAGTTCTGAAAGGTTTTATAAACTGTGCATAGGTATTTAGAAATTATTCTGAAGTCGGTAAGAAGCCACTGGAAGGTTAAAGCATGATAAATTTTTCATAGTAGGAGTGATGTAATGAAATTTGCATTTTAGAAAAATCATTTTGGTTGAAGTGAACAGTATGGATTGGAGGAGAGCAAGATTGCAAACAGGAGGCCAGTTAAGAACCACTAGCATCAGTGAAGTTAAGCAATGATGGGAACCTACAGGAATGGGAATGGAAAAAAAAATAGAATGGGGAGATATTTAAGTTGTTGGAATTTGTGGTCTCTGAGTGGTCAGTAATAGGAAGAGTATGATATATAGGGGATATGATTGGCTAAGTTTAGGACATGCAAAGTGTTTATAGCCAAACAAAAGTTGAATACATAGGTCTGAGATGAGAAGAGAGACCTTAACTTGGAAAGAGATTTACCAGCACATAGATCTTAACTGAAGCCACGAGAGTCAGTTTGTACTGGGGAAATGTATACTGTGAAAGGGAAGAAAGCCTATGTCAGAGCCCTGCAGACAACATTTAAGGCAAAGGTTCTTAACTTCCACAGTGCATCTGAGTCATCATCTGAGCTTTTTACAAATATGTTACCTGGGCTCCACACTTAAATTGGTCTCAGTATGTCCTAAGATATCCCATGTTTCAAAAGCTCCCCTAGTGACTCTTAATGTACAGCCAGGGTTAAGAGCCATTAATGTAGGGTTACCCAGAAAATGAATACAAAGGAGGCTAATAATCAGTGACACAGGAGGGAAACTCTGGTGTCTCCAAGCCAAAGAAAGAAAAAAATCGGGAAATGAGCCTAGTAAAAAGCTGCAGAGAGTATGAAAAGTAATGATCAAAAAGTATCTTTGGATTTGCCAATATGAGTATGAATTATGATCTGAATTAATTGTTACAGAAGTCTAGTTGCTGTAATTTGAGTAGTCAGTGAAAGGTAGAGAAAAGGAAACGGTTGATGTCACCATTCTGTCACATACTCTTTCACCATTCTGACACCTGTATGATCCTAAGTAGGGGGCACTGTAATGGCAAGTCTGGATAAATTAGGAGATTGGGGATATCAGGAGGTTATCATGAGGATCTACAGACTAGGATAACTTGAGGAAGGAACAGAGTGTCAGGAGATAAAACAAACTGAGGGAGAAGTGTGTCTGATTTGTCAAATTATCTGGAACTAGAATGGAGACTTTACGTCTGAAATTTGTCAATCCTGATGCCTTTGTTATATTTTGGGTGGTCTGAATTAGGAAAGCCTCATTTGGAAGTCTGCTAAGTGTATTCTTAGTTCATTCCTACTTCATGAAATTTCTGAATATTTACTTCCTACACTTTTTAAAGGTCTTTCCTTTAAACTCGTGTGCTTTGTAGCAGGGTAGAGATGTAAAAGAGCATACATGCACTCATACAGTACACTCATTCATCAAGTGATATTTATCGGCCATCAGCACTATTTGATGCTGGGCCCACATTAATAAGTAAGAAAGTTTGTGCCTGCAAATAGCTTATAGACTAGTGGGGTGGACAGTTAGTTAATTAAACAACTAGAATATAGTGTGACAGATGTGCTATAATCTGATAGAGAGGGTACCCAAACTCATTCATTAGCAGTTAAAAGAGTCTTCTGGGAGAGGTGACATTTTGTGTGAGACCTAAGACCTTTAAGGAGAGTAGGAATTTGCCGAGTGAAGATTAGAGTGAGTGTTGATCACTGGGGAAGATGCGTATTAAGGCTGAGGGACTAGAGTAGAATGTTCTTAAGGCAAGAGAAAGCAAAAAGCCAGGGAAATTAGATCGATTGTTTAACCTCCTGTTGTCTTCCTCAACTCCATTGTTGGAGATATGCTCAGATTTTCCTAGAAGTACAAACCCCTACATAGAGCTCTTAAATGCCAGGTCTCAAACTTGCATGTATAGTAGAAGTAGCTTGTCCCAGTTATCTAATGCTGCATAACAAATTACTCAAAATTAATGGAATAGAGTAAACGTTTATTATACCCACAGCTTGTGGGTCAGGATTTCAAATTGGTCACAACAGGGATGATGTGTCTCAGTTCCATGATGTTTGGGATGTCACCTTGAGGCCTGGAGGGGCTAAAGTCATCTGCAGCATTGTTTGTTCATCTGCCTAGCAGTCGATTCTGGCTGTTAGTTGAGGGCTTACCATATTTTGACGTGTATCATGTGCTCCCATGTATAATGCACACCCAAGTTTTTGGCCTAAACTTACAGAGAAAAAATCTTTTGTTCTAATTTTTTAATTCAATTTTTTTGTTTATATTTAGAATCAAAACTATCTTATTCCAAGGTATTATTTTGCATGTGGACATTGTTAATTGCTTTCTAGAGTTACACTTTTATAATGTGTAAGCATAAATAAAGGATGAAAAACAGTGCTCGCTTTGGCACCACATATACTAAAATTGGAATGATGCAGAGAAGATTAGCATGGCCCCTGCGCAAGGATGACATGCAAATTCGTGCAGCATTCCACATTTAAAAAAAAAGAATAAAAACATTTACATAGATATGGAATTAGCACTACCCATGTATAATGTGCATCCTTATTTTTCCCTCAAAAATTTGTGCAAAAAAGTGTACATCATACACAGCAAAATTCAGTAATTCTTTTCTGAAAAAGCCTCTCTGTGTGGTCTCTCCTCATGGACTAGTTTGAGCATACTCAGAGCATGACAACCGGGATCCTAGATTAAGTGCCTCAAGAAGAAAACTATGTGTAGTTTTATTATTTTATGATCTAGCCTCAGAAATCACATGCACCATCGTTACCATACTCTATTTGTTGAAGCAGTGATGGCCTTTGTCCACATTGAAGGGAAGGGAACATAGAACCTACCTTTCAGGGAAGGGTTAGTGGCATTATAAGAAGAGAATGTGGGAAACGATTGATTGATCGATTGATTGATTGGTTGATTGATTAGTATATTTGAAAAAAGTAATCTTGCACACTCCTCATTTAAGAATGTTCACAAATAAGAACAATCTGTGTTCCACTGTACCAGTAGCAGGCACTAATTGTCCTTTATAGCTTGCGTGTTACTCATTCATGATGCCCTTAACATTACTTTTGAGGTATTTTATCAATGCTATTGCCCCATTCCATCCAATATTTGCAAAAGCAGAAAGAAGCCTAGAAATGGTACTAAGAAAAATTATATGATTCCATTGGAAATCAACAAAAGATTATTAATTAAAAGTGATAAAACTATACTGCTTTTAGGTTGTCACTTTTGACATATAAATAAATAGAACTAAATGAACATTCTTTCAGAATCTAATGTGATTTTAAGTAATGGAACTTTACTACCACTTGATCACCTTTATAAGCCTGCTAACTAGGTAGGACAGTTTGGGGGGGAGCGGGGTTTAACCTCATTTTATCACACTATACTGTGTTCTAGCCTCAGCTACAATATAAACAGAATATTAAACTTTAAAAACAGTGTGTTCTCACAGTAAAAAATAGATATTAAAGTTAAAACTATGACTCATTTCATTTCTGTTTGTTTTTCTTTGTTTGGCCCTGATTTCCTCATGCATAGAATTCATTTTACATATGTGTTTGTGCAAGATGTGTATGTGTATACACATAGGTGTGCATATATACTACCCAAATACAGGGAACCATCTCTGTATCCATACATAGCCATAAGCCCAGTATTAGGCCCTTGTTTCACTTGCATATATTCACCATCCTCTTAGTTCATCCTCTTAGTCCTCTGATTTTAAGTAATCCAGGAAGGTCTGAATTTAATTGGAAGGGAAGTTTTTTAAAGTAATATGTCTAGGCTGGGTAGCTCAGTTGGTTAGAGCATTGTCCCAATGAGCCGAGGTTGCAGGTTCAATCTCTGGTCAGGGTACATACAAGGAACAACCAATGAATGCATAACTAAGTGGAAGAACAAATCGATGTTTCTTTCTCTCTCCCCCTCTGCTTCTCTCTTCCTCTCCCCCTCTCCCCCCACTTCCCCCTGCTAAGAACTCAATAAATAAAAAAAGTTCTGTATCTATTTTTGCTCTCAGGTTTGCTGTTCTAATCCATCCCATCCTGCCTACAAATGTCGTAGGAAGAAGGTTAAACTGGGCACAAAGTTAAGCAGCATATCACTTCCACCTGCTTCAGCCAAATCTCAGAGTCACTGACCCACAAAAGACTTCCCAGTCTACCTAGATAAAAAGTAGAGTTGAAAAATGGTAGCATCAACCCTTTTTACCAGGTGCTGTACATTTGTTACCTTATTTAATCCTCACAACAACTTAGAAGAGTAACCTGTTCTTCTCTCTGTTTCACAAAGAAGAAAGCAAAAGCCTGGAAGAAATGAAGGAGCTTGTCTGTTAATCAGCTCTGACATAGTGAGAATGAATAAGATTCTAAGCCTGATCTGCCCAACTCCAAATACTTGTTACTCAGTTTAGTATTAGAACATGTCATTATTTCTGTAATATTTCAAAGTTGAATATTATTTTGATTTTGATTTAACATTCATGTGAGTAAATGGCTTGTTCTCTTCAACTAGATGTATTTTTATAGGGCATAAGCAGGAGCGGTAGGAAGACTTAGGAGGAAGCCAGGACATTAACCCTACTAAGAGCTCACAGTCTGTTGGCTGTCATATCAAAAAAATTTTAAGGTCTTTCTTATAACCAAAAAAGTATACAAAAGGAACTATGAGTAGTATAATTTATTATGTTGTGAAATACCAGAACATTCCAACTTGCCAAGAAAAGATAAATGGAAAAATGTAATCAGAATATAAATCGCCTGCAAGAAAATATAACATTCCGTGAGAAGTCAAATTGTTACCTTAGATTAAATTCCTCACATATCCATGTAAGAACCATAAAGAAAATATCTACTTGTATTATATTTTTTCTATTTGTATTATATTTTTCCTTATTGTACCAAAGCCAAGTACAACCCTGTTGCTACTAACTCTTTGATCTTTCTACTATTTTGCTTTCCATCAATGAATGACTTTTTCTACTTTAGGAGTAACGTATTTCCTTAACAGTGGGGTTGCATTTTTTTACAGAGATCAAAATTAATATAATTGAAAACATTGCAATCCTGAAAATATTTTAATATTAATGTAGTGGCTCTAGGGTAAGTATTTCTGGAGTCATAGAAAAGTCAAGATGGAAGTAGTGTTATGAAAAACACTCCCAAAAGCTAATCACTTCTGGAAGAAGAGCCAGGATAATGGTCTTAGTTTAGGGAACCTTTTCAAGGAGCCACACAACCCATTGATGTTCTGATGTTCTAACTTGCAAGATGGCAAGTTTACACGAAATACTTCAGAAAATAAGCCAGAGCGAAGTGCACTTTCTTCGTTTGGACCAGAGATTTACCCAGCTTGCCCATCCCATTACAGATCCCCTGTTTCTTTCTTGTAATTTCTAGCTATGCCAGGGCATGGAAAACTGAAACTGGGTAGTCAAGGTTTTATTTATTTTTTGTTTTTAATAGATTATTTTTATTATGATTTCTCCATTACCATTTATCCTCCAATATCCTCTTCCACTTCCACCCATCCCTACCCCCACCACACACAATTACCACACTGTTGTCTGTGTCCATGAGTTCTCTTTCTTTCTTGCTTGATCCTTCCATCCCCCCCAAAACCCCCATGCCCAGACCAGTGGTACATTGCACAATGTACCACTGAGGAATACTCCTCCGTCATAAAAAAGAAGAAAATTTTACCCTCTGTGGTAGCATGAACTGACCTGAGAACATTATGCTAAGTGAAAAAAGCCAATCAGAAAAATAAAAGCACCATATGATTTCACTTACGTGGAATCTAGTGAAGAGACCATACTAACAGGCAACATTGTGACAGTCATGATTTTTAAAATTTCATTATATTTTAGTCAAACATGGATCTCTGAAGTTTGCTTTGGAAATAAATTCAAGGTGTCTTGCCAGTTATGAGAATAATTTAAATACATGAACTCATATTAAAACTCATCTTTAGTGTTATTCAACAGTAAATTTAAAATCGTGCTCCTATGAAATAATGTTTATGTCAGGCACCACGCATGACCAATGCAGGATAACATACATGTGCATGATGAAGTTGTAGGGAGTATGAAGAATTGAATTTCCTCCTCCTGGAATGGCCATCCAACTCCTCCCATCCAACTCCTCCCTTTCTCCTAGCTAACTCTAATTTCTTCTTTAATATACAGATCATTCTCTGATCTACTCATTTTGCATTAGATGTACCTCTTCTGTGAACATCTGTAGCACCCTGTGCACACTCAGGTGCTTCTCTTTATTTATCTTTTCTTGCTGGACTGTAAAATTGTAATCTTCACTGTTTTCTCATCTTTGTGTCTTCAGCAGGTAATCCTGTGCCTGATACTTGGTAGGCACTAATATCTTTGTTGAATGAAAGCATACATGAAAAAATGAATATGAATAGATTTATAGGTATTTTATGAAGCACACATTCATAAAAGATTGTGTTTCAGGAGGAAACCAGCATTGACTCTTTACCCATAAAACATTAAAGACATGTTTTTGTTAGGCTTCTTGGTCCCATTCTGCAGTGTTGTTTTTGTTCCTTTGGATCTTCAACCTGTTGCCCTAAACAAAATGTGGTTGTTGATTTAAATTGTATTTATAACTTTGTCAGTAAGGTTTTTACTTTATTGCTGACTTTATTAATATAATAAAAAAACTTTACCATTCTTAATTTGCAGTTGTAATTTTTTGTGGCAAATTTTCCTCTAGAGAATGGGTCCTTAGTTCTTCAGTGGAGGCTGAAGCAAAATAAGATTTATTTGCCTTATGGTAAAAATATGATTCCTTTGGTTGGTTCTTTGTAATGTGTTTTTAAAATTATAGGCTTCCTGATCTAAATCTAAAATTGTGTGAATAATATTTATAGTTTTTATAACACTTTAGAGTTCACAGATTGCCTTCTCATACTTTTAAAAAATATAATCATATTTTAAACTCATGTGAGATAATATAATACTTATGAGATAATATAATGGAATATTATAACATCTATTTTATAAATAAATAAACTAAGAATCATAGAGGTTAAATAATACCCTGGATTATACACATGGGCCTGGAATTTAATTTGTGTGAAGATTTTTGCTATTGATTCAATTTCTTTAATAGTATTATAGAGACTTTTCTATTTAATTATGTATTTGTGTCAGTAAGCTATATTTTTCTAGGAATTTGCCCATTTTATATGTTTTCAACTATATTCACATGAAGCTATTTTAATACTCTTATTTTAGTGCAGGATCTATAATTATGTAGTTTTTGATATTAACTATTTCTAGATAATTGTCTTCCTCTTTCTCTCTTTCCTTCTTCTCTCCCTTTTTTTCTTTCTTCCTTCCTTACTACATTTTGCTAAATCTCTCCAAAGGCTTGCAGCTTTATTGGGCTTTTCAGAGAGTCAACTTTTATCTCTGCTGTCATCTTTATTTTATTTATATTTTTCTATGCCTTAATTTCTGTTCTTATTTCTTGTCCTGTAGGCATTTAAGGCTATAAAATACTCAATTATTGATTTTGCTGTATACCACAAGTTTTTCATATTATATTTTAGTTGTTGTTTAGTTCTGAATATTTAGTTTCATTTCCCATTTTAAGTTATTTAGAAGTATGCTTATTTTCAAAGCAGTTGCATTAATTCTAGTTATCTTTTTGTTATTAAAGTCTATATTAATCTTATTGTTGTTAGAAATGTGGTTTATATAAAATCAGTTATTTAAAAGTTGCTTAAACCTGTGTTTGTGGTCTAGTGCATGATCAGGTTTTTACTCACTTTTGGAAATGCAGTTGAAAATAATATGTATTCTACAACTGTTGGTGCCATTTTGTGTATGTGTTCAAACCTTCTGGGTTCTTATGACATTGTCTTCTTGAGCTTTCAATTACTAAGTTTTATTAAAAATTTTTTTGTGGTGATGTTTAGTTCCACTTGTCAAGTTTTGATTTATATATTTTGAGATCATGTTATTAATTGCATACAAATTGGATGATTATGCCCTCCAAGAGAAGTAAGCCTCTTTTTATTTAAAAAATGATCCTTTTTATTTCTAGTAATGCTTTTTCCTTTAGTATATTTTGGCTAATATTAATATAATTTTTGGTATTTGCTATTAATATATTTTTCATTTTGTACTTTTATGTTATATAGGTATCTTTTAGAAAAAAAAAGAAAACAATATAGCTATCGATAAAACATTTTGAATCCAACCTGACAATTTTATCTTTTAATTGGAATTTGCATTTCATTTACTTCTATTATAATTAGTTTTATATCTATTATAATTGGGTTTATATCTACCATTGTATTTTGTGTTTAATTTCCCCACAATTTTTGTTTCTTTTTCTTTCCTTTATTGCCTTTTTGTATGCTCCATTATTTTTTCTCGTTTTTTTTTTTTTGTTGTTCTGCTAGTTTGGAAGTCATACTATTTTTAGTTGTTAACATAGATATGTTATCATGTTTACTTTTCAAATTATGCACATATTTATAATAACCACCCAAACAAAAAATACCTTAGAACAGAACATTTTAACTCATCCTGGCTGGTGTGGCTCAGTGGATTGAGTGCCCGCCTCCGAACCAAAGTGTTGCCAGTTTGATACCCACCCTAGAGCACATGCCTGGGTTGCGGGCCAGGTTCCCTGCAGGGGGTGCTAGAGAGGCAACCTCACATTGATGTTTCTCTCCCTCCTTTCTCTCTCTCTAAAAATAAATAAATAAAATCTTTTTTTTAAAGAACATTTTAACTCCATTCACCTTTTCCCAACTTATATTTTTATTTATTTATTTATTTATTTATTTTATTTTTAGAGGGAAAATGAGGGAGAAAAGGAGGAAGAGAAAAGTACGTGAAAGAGAAACATCTATGGGTTGTCTTTTGCACATGCCCCAACTGGGAGCTGAACCCACAACCTACACATGTGCTCTGACTGGAAATCGAATCCACAACCCATTGGTCTGTGGGATGACACCCAGCCAACCGAGCCACACTGGCCAGGGCTGTCTGTTTTTCTTTTTTGTATTTCTATCATTTTTAATTCTATAAGAAACAGATATCATTGTTTTAAAATGTTAATATTACTTATATTTACCTCTTTTCCCCCTATCATTTTTCTGACATTTCATATCTTGCATCTGGTTTGTCCTTTTGCCTGAAAGTATGTTCAGTGAGGATGTGAATGTAATAAACCTTCTCAGTTTTTTTCTCTAAATGACCTTATACCACTGTCATTGTTAAAATTTTATTAATTATAAAATTAATATTTATTATTAAATTAGATAATTAAAATATTTAATATTAGAATTGCATTATGAAATTCTAGGTTATTAGTGAATTTCTTTTGGCCTATTAAAGATATTATTTTACTGTCTTCTGACTTCTACTTTCATCTTTCTTTCAAAAATTTAAGTATTAATCTCTCAGTCCATTGAATGTAATTTAACTTTTTCTTTTTGCTTTGAGATCTTTATTTCTCTTGAATTTTCTGCAATTTTGCTCTACTTGTATAACTTCTGTTTCTATCCACTCTAGTGCTAATTCAGATGTATTTTAAGTATTTTCATAATATTTTCCACATGTCATTATTCATTTCTCTGTTTTACTTCTCTAATTCTCATTTCAGCTATATTGAAGTTACTGTTCAACCTATTGGTTGATTTATTTTTGCATTGATTATCATACTTTGCACTTAAACATTTTGTTGTCTTTTTTAGAATTCATGTTCTTATATACTTAAACTTTTAATTTTTAAAACCACGTTAAAAATATTTGTATTGTGTCGGTAATAACTCTAATCCCTGGCAACTGCTTAGGAGTGATTCTGCCATGTATTTTTGTTTTTCATCTATGCCTTGTTTCAATATGTACTTAAATGATTTTTAAGTACATATTTTTGTGCTACTCATTTTTCTTTGAATTTTACATGTGAAAATATTTTGGTACCTGTGATGAAAGTGGATTTTCAAGGTTTACATTTGTATCTCTCAGGTTCCTGAGAACACTTATTATTATGGTACCATTACTATATGACCACTTTCCATTTTGGCTCAAGGCTTTGTGGA